>NQII01000731.1:37061-103183 GCA_002778355.1 Clitarchus hookeri
CTTCCTCACGCCAGTTCTCCCACAGCGCGCCGCTAATGGAGGAATATGTCTCACGCAGTCGCCTCCGTACCACAGGCGCAGTGCCACACACAGAGCAGGGTAGTGTGGGGAGGGGGGTGCCTCTTAGCTTCCTCACGCCAGTTCTCCCACAGCGCGCCGCTAATGGAGGAATATGTCTCACGTAGTCTCCTCCGTACCACAGGCGCAGTGCCACGCACAGAGCAGGGTAGTGTGAGGAGGGGGGGTGCCTCTTAGCTTCCTCACGCCAGTTCTCCCACAGCGCGCCGCTAATGGAGGAATATGTCTCACGCAGTCGCCTCCGTACCACAGGCGCAGTGCCACACACAGAGCAGGGTAGTGTGGGGAGGGGGGTGCCTCTTAGCTTCCTCACGCCAGTTCTCCCACAGCGCGCCGCTAATGGAGGAATATGTCTCACGCAGTCGCCTCCGTACCACAGGCGCAGTGCCACACACAGAGCAGGGTAGTGTGGGGAGGGGGGTGCCTCTTAGCTTCCTCACGCCAGTTCTCCCACAGCGCGCCGCTAATGGAGGAATATGTCTCACGCAGTCGCCTCCGTACCACAGGCGCAGTGCCACACACAGAGCAGGGTAGTGTGGGGAGGGGGGTGCCTCTTAGCTTCCTCACGCCAGTTCTCCCACAGCGCGCCGCTAATGGAGGAATATGTCTCACGCAGTCGCCTCCGTACCACAGGCGCAGTGCCACACACAGAGCAGGGTAGTGTGGGGAGGGGGGTGCCTCTTAGCTTCCTCACGCCAGTTCTCCCACAGCGCGCCGCTAATGGAGGAATATGTCTCACGCAGTCGCCTCCGTACCACAGGCGCAGTGCCACACACAGAGCAGGGTAGTGTGGGGAGGGGGGTGCCTCTTAGCTTCCTCACGCCAGTTCTCCCACAGCGCGCCGCTAATAGAGGAATATGTCTCACGTAGTCTCCTCCATACCACAGGCGCAGTGCCACACACAGAGCAGGGTAGTGTGGGGAGAATTAGGCCTGCCAACAAGCTGCAGTCGGCAAGGATGTTCCACGCCAGGTCTAACATGTGTCATATTTCGATCATGAAAAATTTGGCGAAAATATAAATTAATACAACTGATCTCATTATAATTTTTGACCTTAATGTCAGTAAATATTTTTAATGCAAATGAAAGTATTTACTTGTTACCATCTCGATAATAATAAACACTAGCCGGAGAATTGTAGTTCAGTTCCCACCGTTTCCTATATTTTGCAAAAACAGCATTTATAAACTCGATTTCAAAGCGCGAACTATATATCTCGCTTAGGAACTGAACTAGGCTATAAGTTGCGTTGCATATGTCCACCTAATTTCCACAAGAAGTCGCTTTCCTAAATATTGATGTCGAGTTTCCGAGTAGTCTTTATAGGGCATATTTCGCAAACTCTGTCTCCGCTTGACATTGTTAGAGGAACCAAAAAGCGAACTGTAAGTGTAGTGGTTAGTCACGACCTCTCATTAGCCGATGGCAAGTCAAATGTAATTGTTCGGGAAGCGCACGCCACATAATTGCTTGACTCGATCTAATTCTGTGCGCTCTGGCACATGTATGTGTCGCTGGATTCCGCTCAACATTCCGCATAACCTCTTCCTCGAAGGCAGGAGTTCTCACAGTACTGTCATCTCTGGTAAGCGATCTGCTATCCCGCGGACGCCATCCAACAGACACGAGCGTGGTGCGGTGCGAAACACGTCGGTTGGGGCGCCACTCTGCTTAAATACGGCTGATTCCATGCGCTATTCCATGCACGACACTGCGTCATACCTCGGCTTGACAAATGCGCATCGCCCTACTTTCCCTTTCGTCGGCACATCCGCCACATATTCATAATAAGATGGTGGCGTTGGACGTGTTGCCTAACTAACAAGGGTTCACTCGCACCCCGTCATGTATGTGTGCTGTTGTCTCGTAGTTGGCCTGGCCAAATATCAGCATTCATCTCTGCGTCATTCTGTACAAACATCTATTACCGCACAAAATGTTTGGTCACTTTTTTTTACTATAACAGTTGTTGCTGTCGCTAGAATATACAGGGTAAGTATAAAAGAATGCCCCTAATTTTAAGGTTTATAATATAAAAACCGAAGAACCTAAAACCTTGATTGATCAATCAAATGAACAGTGGAACCGTGAAGTTTTTGTTACCATACATTCAATAATTTTCAATGTGACAACAATGAGCAGCCCGAACGACATCTACGCGATAATCAAACTCGTTCCACACTCTTGTCAGCATGTCCGGTGTTACGGTTTGGCTGGCGTTCGTAACGCTCGTTTTGAGATGGTGAGGGGGAAGCAAGCTCGCATTCGACACGTCAATGTGAAGGTACGGTTTGATGTTTCCTTTTTTTCCCCTAGAGATAACACTGAGAGCGTCTGTCGTCGCACTATGAGCGTGTGTTGTGTGTTTGCCCGCACCACGATGGCGGCGGAACAAAGAAGGCGTTCTTTGTTATTCAGTTTGCTAAATGTGAATCAGTTACGACTGTTCAACGTGAATTCCGTTGCAAATACGGACGTCGTCCTCCCGTTCCTCGTACGTTGGCTCGTCAGTTCCGTGTCACAGGGTGCCTTTGCAAAGGCAAAAGTTCCGGGCGGCCGCGTGTGTCCAAAGAGAATGTTCAACGGCTTCAACAAGCGTTCGTTCGCTGTCCGAGAAAATCAACTCGACAAGCTAGCCGGTAAATGCAAATCCCTCAATCGATAGTATGGACAGTGATGCGAAAGCGATTACTGTACAAACCATATATGTTACAACTTGTACAGGCTCTTACCGAAAGGGATAAAGAACTGAGACGTGATTTATGCCCGTCCGTTCTTGCCCAGAACGAGGTAGACGATGCCTTAATGTCTAAGACGGTTTTTAGCGATGAAGCGACGTACCATACAAATGGTAAGGTGAACTGTCACAACGTGCGCATATGAGATCAGGACCCTCCACATGAAACCACCGAATACGAGCGCGCTTCCCCTAAAGTGAACGTGTTTTGCGCTGTATCCAAAGACACTGTTTTCGGCCCTTACTTTTTCACGAGCCCGCTGTTACTGGAATCCATTATTTGGACATGCTTACAGAGTGGTTGCTTCCTCAGTTATATTATGTACCATATAAGAAGGCCACTTTTTGACAGCTCGGCGAAAGTAACGCCACTGTTTACATATGACTACGTATCCTTCCGCCATCAGCTGGTCCGTCATGCCGGGGCTGTATTTTTTATCAACACGCTGTCAGCTAATACACTTCTCATTATACTGTAATGCTAAAAAAAATTTTAAGATATTTAAGACTGACATCTGTCTTAAAATATAAGTAGGTTATAAAAGTAAATATAAAATGTTAGATATTTGATAACTCTTTTTTAATTGGTCCGATATGGTGAATTTGGGTTATAGTTTGCGAGACGGTCTGTTGTATCTCTTATTACACTTTGGACGTTATAACTAATATATACGAGTTGGAAATATGTGACGTGGAATAACGTTAGAATTGCTTAAAAACTATTCACGCGTGTCTACGGAATCAAGGAGATGGGTTTCGAGAGAACAATATGGCGTATAATTTACGTAGACGAACGATTACCGGCCGAATACAAATGGCTTGTACTCCAAATCGTTGAACATGAAATATATGTTACTTTAAAAATTATGCAGAGCTCGTGGAAAAATATAACTATTGGCATATGTTTGTAAATTCGTTATATATCGCGCAGGAAAGAGGTTAATTTCTGGCTGGTAATAGCTCGCAGAATATCCGATAGATAGCGCACAGCACGTCACGGCGAAGTTTTGAGTAACTCTCTTTATGGTCAACAGATAGCGTATTTTTTAAAGTTGATAATTCTTATGTTACGGGCTGGAAATATATTTCAAATTCGTGTCGCTTCGTCAAATGATAAGAAAAAATTATTCAACAATATTATGCAATATTTATGTATGCTTTTGGAATTAATATCATGGACGTGTTGAAAGCTAGGTTTCAGATGGATGATACGATGTGGAAAAGTTTTCTGAAGTTAGCACAACTTCAGAAAACTTTTCCACATCGTATCGTTTTATTGTACATTTCATTTTGATCACCTAAACATAACTACATTATCACGAAGTTTAGTTTTTAATGCTAAAAACCATTGTTTTGTGACCTCGTAAAATAAAATGTATTAATAAATCTACGAACTCTTTATTAACCGCGTGTTTTCTGCTTTTCTGTTGTGCATCGGCAGTGCACTCAGAATAGCCAACGTAATTTTAACTTTTGTTCGTTCGTGCATCAGCTGATACAGGATTTTGTAAATGGCGCTTTGTTTGTTTGGTAAACATTAAGTTGCCACTCACTGACTGTCAGAAAGTGGCCTTCTTATACGGTATGGACTTTATAAGAGGCGGCGGGGGACTTTATTTTCCAGCAGGAGGGTGCGCCACCCCATTGGCACCCAGCGGTTCGCGGATACCTGAACGAGACTTCACAAAGCTGGATTGGTCGAGGAGCAGCTGGTGACCAGGCTCTTTATCACTGGCCCCCAAGAATCCCTCGTCTTACCCCGTGCGATTTTTTTCTGTTGGGGTACTTAAAGGATCAAGTGTTTTATCCACCTTTGCCGGCTAACATTGACGACGTCATAAGGAGAATTACATACGCCATCCAAACCGTAACACAGGTCTTGCCTGCTGACAAGAGTGTGGAACGAGTTTGATTATCGCGTAGATGTCGTTCGGGCTGCTCGTGGTGGTTACATTGAACATTTATGAAGATATGGTAAACAAACTTCACATTTCCACGGTTCATTTGACTAGTCAACCAAGGTTGTAGGTTGTTTGGTTTTGATATTATAGACCTTCAAAGTTGGCGTATTCTTTTATACTGAGCCTGTATATTTGGATGTAATGGCCGGACGGTTATAAATCAGAGGTTAGCAGAAGTGCGGCGACATAATTATGACATGGCGT
This sequence comes from Clitarchus hookeri, assembly GCA_002778355.1. Taxonomy (NCBI): domain Eukaryota; kingdom Metazoa; phylum Arthropoda; class Insecta; order Phasmatodea; family Phasmatidae; genus Clitarchus; species Clitarchus hookeri. Next base: position 42,043 of record NQII01000731.1, read on the forward strand.
GTCGCTCTTTTTGGCAGAACTAAGTGTTAATTTTTCTCATTGCGAAATACGCGTTTAAAATTACCACATCAAATTTGTACACGTTTTGTTTTTAAACCTACCTAGGCAAGTTAGGATGTTGTAATAGATCTGTTTTTCCACGGCGGAAAAAAATGTACTATAAAGTGAGTCGTGATTGCTGCTTGTGAAAGGGTATTTATTGTTGGATATCATGCTGGGCTAGTGGGTGTGTGATTGAAAATATTAGACGTTTATTGTGAATTATAAAGTAATTTTGAAAGCAATGTATTGTTTCTTTGCTCAGCCCGTTATTGCATCATTTCCTCTCAAAAAATTATAGAAATTTCCATTGTACACTATTGTTTGTAAAATTTGCAAACCCAGAAAGAATGGCCGGAAATAATCCAAACTAAGCGAATGTGAAGGACAGTGTACCAGCAATAAGTTATTACGCCTGCAGAGAGATGGCGTACATGTAGGCCAGGAGCGGTCAATTTTGTGTGACCGGAAATGTCAGTGTTACGCCAAGCTCAATCAGTGACTAGCCGTCAAACGAAGTGAAAGCAAGTGCCAGTATGTGTCGTCGACGTCAAAGGGCGCCATATCAGCATGTGAGTGAGTTCGAACGGGGCAGAATGATCGGTCTCCAGGTAACGGGTTTTTCATACCGTGACATTTCAGCTCGTAGAGGGCATGCTGCTACGACAGTGATGCGTGTGTGGAACCATAAGGTAGAAGAGGGTCGTACGCAGTGACGAGCGGGTATAGGACCACGCTATGTGAACACAGCACGGGGTAACGGTCATCTTGTTCGTATGGCCGTAACGGACCGTACAGCCTCGTCCACGGTGTTCGCTCGACACTGGCCACTTCAGGCAACTCTACATGCCATATTCCAGCAGGATAATGCCCGGCCACATAAGGCGGGGAATGTGCAAGCCTTTTTCAATGAACAACGGGTACCAATGCTTTCCTAGTATGCACATTTGCCATGTCGACCATTTAACATGTGTTGGATATGGTTGGTCGGTGATTTGTTCGTCACGGTCCTACAGAAACCACTGTTGATGCTTTGTGGACTGGCATACAAACCGCGTGGAGGTAGATTCTCCAGGAGCATATACAGGTCCTCTTAGATTCAATGCCACGACGTTTAGGGCCTCTGATTGCAGCACGTCGCGGCTTCACGCCATACTGAATTCTCAATGACAGAGAGCATGTACAGTTATGTATTCCTAACGAATTGTGTATTGTTATGTACCTGATATGAGGTATAAAGTTCATTTAAATCACATGTATCCTTGTTGATGTTACATTTTTCACAAACCTATTTCAAATGATGTTTCATTCCTTCTGCTGAGAACATTAAAGAATTCACATATTAAATATACACTGAAGAGCCAAAAAAACTGGTATAGGTGTGCGTATGCAAATAACACAGGCATGGATCCAATCAGACTAACGCGATGCGGTCGGCAGCTAGGTCGGTTACTGCTGCTACAATGGCAGGTTATCAAGATATAAGTGAGTTTGAACGTGGTGTTATAGTCGGCGCACGAGAGATGGGACATAGCATCTCCGAGGTAGCGATAACATTTGGATGTTCACTTGTGCGTNGGGGGCTACACGATATTAGGCAGGTGTACCAGTTTTTTTTACTCTTCAGTATACAATACATCAAAGCTACCATTTTGAACTACACAAATACGGGCTGTCGTTTTGTGAACATCAATGTTACTGTTATTTTAAAACAGTTTGTTATTCCTTTGGAATACCACAAAAATTTTAGTTTGTTTAAAATAATTGCTGTTATTTGAGGTATACATTTACAGATTATGGTTGCCGCTTTCTCCTATAAAACTATAGCATACCACTGATAAAGGGTTTCGTGTTAATCATTTTTCAGTGAACTGAGCTCTTACTCCGTCTCGGTAGGTCTTTACAATACTTAATTTTCCAAGCCTATTAAATGCATTTAGCTGTAAAATCTGCAAAAGAAACATTTATCTCAAACATCATGATATCAGAAACATTTTATAAATTTGAATGGAGTACGACAACATTATTTTATACATTTTTGTAGAAATCATTTTAGTCATAAGATTTTACAAGACAGAAGTTTTGCCAATTATTTATTTATTATTTAATCACTTTATAATAAAACTTCTTAACGTTCCCTCCAACTATTAAGTTAGTCACTAACTTTAATTGCATATAAAGCACACTTTGACAGGATATAATAAGTCGGCATCTTTGTAGAAACATCAGTTTTCAAGAGGTAATAAACAACCCTTAAAACAAATATTAATCATAATAAAATTAGATTTCACTGCGACCTATATTTAACATTTGATAATGTCAATCCGCGTTAGTACATAAAATATATTTAACAGATGGAAATTTGCTTTGCCAACAAGGGAAAACACCGAACCTGATGTACCAGTCAGCTGATCAAGTGCCACTGTGAAGTTGTAGAAATGTGAATATATAATTTTTACGCCAAGGTCTATTCCAATGTTAATCTAATAAAGAGAGAAAGATTTAAGGTTACCGTTATTTATAAGTGACATATTTTAAGATACTTTAAACACTGAACAAATTTTCGTAAGTATCTGGCAGCTTTGATGGCAGTCACGACACAATATGTTTGTCATCATATTCATTTTCAAATATTTAGTAAAAGTGTTTATTTAATTCCGTCTCATCTACGAAGCAGTTTCTAATATTTGTAAGTTACAGAGAACAGTGTTGTTTCGTTGTAATGTATCCACCCGCCTCGGTTGTCTGGACACAGAAATAGTGCTGTTAAGTATCTTATTTTGTGTATAATAATTCAGCTGGTATTATATATCATACCACAGAAAGGTAAGCATTCTTAGATATTTTCTGCAATGTTTTATATATCAATGTGCCTAGTATACAAATATTTTTAGGTAACATATAATTTTAATGAATGTTTTCGTGTGACAGTAATTAACTGTGCACACAAACTATAATGCATTTGCTTACAATCTTATGTTTAGTTAAAACTGTATATTTAATTATTTGGGGGATGCGCAGTACTCAGAGATAGAGTGAATTAAGTAGGTATGTTATTTTCTGTAATTACATCATATTAGTTGTACTCGTTACAAAAGGAGCTAAGAGAAACAGTAAAAGTGAAATAAAATTTAACTTAGCCACGGAACATTATATAGTTTGGGTGCTGTTTGAATAGAACCTCTTCACACGAATCACAGCTCCGAAGGCTGATTACTGTAGACGTATAACGGCGGTCGACACGCTCCATCTCTTGTCTTCATCTCGACGACCAAGGTCACAAGCCCGTGTCCGCCGCGCTTCCCGCCTTAATATTGGGCGCGTGTTGACTAACAAACACCAAGGCCTTCCGCCCCGTTGTGGTTCGGGCGCTCGGCTAGTGTCCCAATTACCAGTGTTATGTTTGTGAGAATGCGATCGCCTGATTGCAAGCTCATTACAGTATCCCCTGTGCTGATAAGCGGGAGATCCTCATCTCGCATGGTGGATACAGGTAATGTCAATATTTCGTTTGGATTATAATTCGGACATATTATTCTGGCAGTAGGAAAATGAATAGGGCAAACTCGTCTTCGCTACGATAGGATAATTAATGGGAAGGAAAGTGTAGGCGGTAGGAAAGTGTTTGCGGAGCAGCCACAGGCTTCTTTCTTGAAGTGCGTAACAAGGTAGTGTTGTGGTGAGTGTGCACAGCGGCAGGCAGGACTTGGACTTGGTTTCCGCTGGGGTGTGCATGTGTACTTCCTTGCAGTGTGTAACAAGGTAGTGCTGTGGTGAGTGTGCACAGCGGCAGGCAGGACTTGGACTTGGTTTCCGCTGGGGTGTGCATGTGTACTTCCTTGCAGTGTGTAACAAGGTAGTGCTGTGGTGAGTGTGCACAGCGGCAGGCAGGACTTGGACTTGGTTTCCGCTGGGGTGTGCATGTGTACTTCCTTGCAGTGCGTAACAAGGTAGTGTTGTGGTGAGTGTGCACAGCGGCAGGCAGGACTTGGACTTGGTTTCCGCTGGGGTGTGCATGTGTACTTCCTTGCAGTGCGTAACAAGGTAGTGTTGTGGTGAGTGTGCACAGCGGCAGGCAGGACTTGGTATTGGTTTCCGCTGGGGTGTGCATGTGTACTTCCTTGCAGTGCGTAACAAGTTAGTGTTGTGGTGAGTGTGCACAGCGGCAGGCAGGACTTGGACTTGGTTTCCGCTGGGGTGTGCATGTGTACTTCCTTGCAGTGCGTAACAAGGTAGTGTTGTGGTGAGTGTGCACAGCGACAGGCAGGATTTGGACTTGGTTTCCTCTGGGGTGTGCATGTGCACTTCCTTGCAGTGCGTAACAAGGTAGTGTTGTGGTGAGTGTGCAGAGCAGAAGGCAGGACTTGGACTTGGTTTCCGCTGGGTTGTGCATGTGTACTTCCTTGCAGTGCGTAACAAGGTAGTGTTGTGGTGAGTGTGCAGAGCAGAAGGCAGGACTTGGACTTGGTTTCCGCTGGGTTNCAGAGCAGAAGGCAGGACTTGGACTTGGTTTCCGCTGGGTTGTGCATGTGTACTTCCTTGCAGTGCGTAACAAGGTAGTGTTGTTGGTGAGTGTGCACAGCGGCAGGCAGGTCTTGGACTTGGTTTACGCTGGGGTGTGCATGTGTACTTCTTCCTCGTGCCCGCGGCGACACACGCCAGTGTGCAGTTACGCCTCTTCAGGTTCTACATTCTCTACATGAAATGTGGCTTTACTTACTTTCCATTTTATTTGAACGAATAAAATAGAATATAAATATGAAGAAGCAACAAAGAATCGAAATATTACGTTTTAAAGTTCAAGAATTATACTGCAAAAAGCTTCCTCCGGTACAGAAATATTATTTTTGTACATTAAAAATTATATCCTGAAAGAGAAGTTACAATAAATAAAGTAGTTTCAAAGTACAATATATAACGATCATAATCGGCTTGTGGACTAGATTTAAACACTTAACCTGTGTGATATAACAATAGTAAGAATTGGAAGAATTTTGTTTAAAACATAGCACCTTAGTAGTAGAGAAATGATGAGTCTGGGACAAGGGGATCTGAGATAGGATCCAGGCGCGAACCGCCGCCATCTTGAAGTTCCCTTTTTTCTTTCAAAATTTCCTTTTTATCCCTTCATATTTACTATTATTCGCTTAAAATTTCCCTTTTCACTCAAAAGGCACAGGTTCCCACTATTTTCTAAAACGAGTCCCTTTTTGCAAAAATCATCCATTGGAAATATTTAAGGGGCTCGTTTTTTATCTGTAACCTTGACCTTCCACCTTGGCCCTGTGCCTGGTGACCTTGGGTGACCTTGAACCCAAAAAATTCCAACGAAATGCTACAAAATTATAATATTACAAAAATTTATAAAACCATAAAAAAAAAAAGTTTTTAAAAACATTATTTAATTACGTACACATAGGAGGTCCTGGGTTTGATAGCAAGAGGATCGACTAAGCTCCCGTCACGACCGACCTTTGCCAGGTCGGCCAGTGTCCATTTCGTCACCCATGTTAGATGTTGACCTTGACCTTTGAATGACCTTGGAGCCAAGAAATTCTAAAAAATCTCAAAAAATCGAACACGTTTCCAAAAAAACCCTTGACACTTGACTCAAGACCTTTGACTCAAGCCCTAAGTGCCAAGACTCAAGTCTCAAAAACACAAAACTCAAGATTTAAAACCCAAGACTTAAAACTCAAGGCCTAATATCCAGAACCCAAGACCCAAGAGATAATACTCAAGACTCAAGGCTCAATACCCAAGACTAAAGACTCAAGACCCTTGACTAAAGTCTCTAGATCCTTGACTGAAGAAGCAAGTCCCAAGACCCAACACCCTTGACCCAAAAAAGAATCCCAAAAATTCTAAACACTTACATTTCTGGAGATTTCCTTAGCACATGTCCAGCAGACGACTGACCCTCGCCAATGATTCTAATTGATTAATTTTTGTTCGTTCGCCTCCCATCCCTACACCAATTTTTTTTCATTGGTTTATTACTTGTGCTCGATTCACTTCCAAAAATGTAACACTTTTGGAGGTAAAGAACCACATCAAGAAATGTAAGGATTCGTCTTTTGAGAGCCAGCAAGTAATGTCAACCCACCGTGCTGCATCGATGGGTACTGATTCCACAGACTATTATGATGGTACGGTTAGTGCTAATGATGGAATCAGATACCTACGGGGTTTGGTAGTCAGCATGTGCGGATTTAACACTTGCAAGACGTTCGCGTGAAATCATCAAACTGCAGAATAAACAGTTGTCGGCCCTAAATACTGACGATGACTGTGCGACCTCTACAAAGAAAAGTAAACGTGATATTGAGAATGAAATAGGAGATGAAGACGATCACGAAGACAGCATTTATGATAATGACTATGAAGGCAGTGTTGATGAACTATCTGATGAGAAGGATTATGATGCTCTCCATGTTCACACACGTTTCACCAACGAGTTTCCTTCGACAAGCGGCGTGAAGAAGACAGAAGGCGTCAATAACGCTCGTTACATATTTCCCGAAGACCCGAATGAGCTTGTTGATATACTTAGATATTTTATTGACCTGAAACATCATGGAGGTCTCACGTATTGTTGTGATATCTTCAATCATCGATGAATTGAAGAATCGGGATTATATCATCTGAGACTGTTGGCTACTATCAATGACCTGCAAACATCTGAGAAATGTAAAGCTGAAATTTTCAAAATTATTAGATCGATAAATGGTATATAGTCAGAAAATTAATACAATTTATGTACATAGTAATGCGTGTTTAATTTATTATACACCAATTCTGCTTGTGCGAAAGTATTATTAATTCAGTGGTGTTTGAGAGTTTGTTTTAGATCAAATTTATTTGCGTACATGCAGTAGTTCCATTTGAAGTTACTCGGTTCGTTTGAAATCGACTGAGATATGGCGAACGAATGAAATGAGGGGAATATTTTTGAGGAGTGTTTCGTAACTAGTTGGTTGACCTGGTCAGTTAGTCAGGTAAGTTGGCTTGGTAAGTTAGTATGAACCTTTGGTATGGACGGCTCTGGTAGAAATGTTTTCCAAAGATTCTGCGAAGATTTTCTGCGAAGAGGTTAGCTTGCCTATCATCGTTTGATGATATAGGAGGGTGGTAAGGCAGGTTGGTCTCTCGTGTTTTGTAGAAACTGGTCTCGTCAGTAGCTAGTGTTGGGCTAAGTCAGTCTCATCAGGAACCATTCGGGTGAAGTTGGTCTTGGGTGGAGTTAGTCTGGGTGGAGGTATTTTTGGGTGAAGTCTGTTTTGTGTGCAGTTGTCTCAATAACTAGTGTTAGTCGGTATGTTGCCTTGATGTGACCAGATAGTAATTGACAATTGTATGGACTGCGTTTTTTCTCAATTTTTCGAGGTCAATGTCATTGAGGTAAGGTCAAGGTTGACAAACATCGATAGCACCCCTGGTGACTAAATCGATAATAAATACACTAGCATCATTTAGGTGTTGAAAATTAAATCAAATGACAAACGAAAAAACAAGATGGTTAAATAGGAAGGAATGTGGAAACGGAGGGGAGGTGGAGGACTGTCGACTAATTAACCAATGAGAAACATTGGTGGCCGGTCGAACAAGCGTGAGTAATCAAATATTAAAAAACTTTTGATACGTGAAGCGAGCACAAGTAATCAACCAATGAGAAACATTGCTGGAGGGATTGGAGGGGAACCAACTAATTTATCAATAAGGGACATTTGTGAGTATCAGTCATCTTCTGGACGTCGTGCTGAGGAAAACTATGCACATTTATGTTATAGTGTACATTTTATAATAATAATTTCTTAACCATTTTTAAAATAAAATATTGGATGCTTATATTAAAAAAAAAAATTGATAAAATTTTAGCAATGTTTTGGGTCAACTGTCTTGGGTCCTGAGTCTTGAGTTTTTGGTCTTGGGTCTTGGGTTTTGAGTCTTGAGTCGTAGGTTTTGAGTCTTGGGTCTTGGTTTTCGAGTATTTATTTTCGGGTCTTGAGTCATGCATCTTGGGTCTTGAGTCTGGAATCTTAAGTCAAGGGTTTAATATTAGGTATTGGGTCTTAAGTCAAGGGTTTTGAGTCAAGTGTCAAAGTGTTTTGGAAATTTGTTGGAATTTTTTGGGATTTTTTAGAATTTTTTGGTTTCAAGGTCATCCAATGTCAAGGTAGAAGGCCAAGGTCAACGATATCTAACATGGGTAACGAGACGGACACATGCAGACCTGGCAAAGGCCGGTCGTGACGGGAGCTTAGTCGATCCACTTGCCATCGAACCCAGGACCTCCTACGTGTACATAATTCAATTTTAAAAACTTTAATTTTTTTTTAAATTGTTTTGTACATTATTAAGGATAAAAAAAGGAATTTCAAAATGGCTGTGGTTGGCGCCTGGTTCTTATCCTAGATCCCCTTCCCCAGACTCATAATTTCCCTAGTACTCATGTTAAATTTATATTACAACAATTTTTTTTTAATGTCCAAATTGAAAATGAAACTGCAGGTGCTTTTCAATTTACGTTTCAATACATAAAACGGGATTTAAAGGTAGTTTGAAATTAACTTACAACAATGGTGATTTTACAATATATAATTAAGCATTTTTCTCAAATATAATATATATGTGAAATGCAAGTACTTAATTATTCATACTTGCTCTTTGTGCAACAATAATATTAATAATTATTATAGTAACAATAATAATAGCTTGAATAACATTTTTGTAAGAATTTATATTACATATTATTATACTTATTGTTAAGATATTTTTTTCATTACGGTACCGAGTCAATTCAAAAGATTAAATAATTCCATTGCGCGTGTTATTATTACATTCTACATTATTATTTTGGTTTTGTCATATACTCCCATTGATTTTTAAATAAAGTTAATTTCTTGTTGCTAGCAATATTTACCAAGGAGGCTTTTGTTATTGGTTTATACCGTTAGTATTTAAATAATAATCAAATCACTTGAAATTATACTGTGTGATGTGACGATCGCAGGCTTGTTGTCAACGGTTAAGAAATACTCTGCATTATAATCTGTCTGTTGACTGTTCGCGCGCGTGCGTGTTTTGTGCAGTGTGCGTGGTTTGTTTGTCTTTCTGTTTGTCCCGGCCGGGCGTGTGTGTGGATATTAGTGAACTAGGAAAAGTGAGCTTTGTTACATGGTGTGGAAGGAATGTAAACAGCGAAGTTGTTACTTGTATTGAAAGGCGCGTTGTCGCATCGCGGTGCAGGGAATCACGTCGGTCCGGGCATATGTTTTATGCTATATTTATATTTTATTTCATTCTCGAAGTTAGCAATCGATAAATGAATTAATAAATATAATCGATCTTTGCTGCCGTCTCCTACATCGCATATGGCATGTGTGCTGTGTGTGCATATATTCAATTATTGGTAATTGTTAAATATTGTTTGAAGACGCTGTGAAAATGAAACATTGTGCAAAGTACTATAGCACTAGATCACATTTACACAAAGTTTGCTTCAATATATAATAAAGCTTAAAGTTTTAATAATCGGTATCACTACTTTCAACACAGGCAATAAAATACGGGAGACGGGAAATTCCGCACTCGGTGGCTTACCCTAAGGAGGTCGGAAAGAAAAGTGTCATCTTGGTACAATCCCAGTTACTGTGTCGCTACAGGACTCACAGTAAAAGTCCGACTCATGTCAAAGAGCTCATACTACTTGGAATCACCGTATCAGGTCAGTAGAGCACAGAGCAGGTCCACAAGGTTCGAGTCGGCATCCCGAAAATAATACAAAAGTTCCGCGCTCGTGCGCAAAAACGAAGCATTTTGTGTGACCTCCGGGGTAAAGACTACATACAGATTTAGCGAATGTGGGTAAACTGTGGATTCAACTTTCACAGCCGAAGTGGGTGTGTCCCTAGCAGTGCTTCCCATTTAGTTAACAACTTTCGTCATTTCGCTAAAGTCTTCCATCCTTACGTCTTCTTCAGCAGTCGGCGCATCAAATCTATGACTGGTCCAGCGTAGCTTAGTACGTCTGGTACCACGGCAGTTTCCTAAGCTTCCGGATCGTCGTACTGCTTGGATCAGACGGTATTCGTTCAATACCGTTTTCGTATTGACACTTGCGTGATAGTTTTCTCAACATAGAACACATTAATTACACTTAGCTATAAGGCAGGCATTGGGCGTGCGAAATAGCGCGTATAAAGAAGCGCTTATTAAACACGGTGGACTCGGGCAGGTGGCAGTGCTGATGAAGCACAGTGGCGCAGGGGTAACGTCGCCACTGCGATATTCCATAACTAGGTCGCGCTGCGACGAACTTAGCGAAGCAACCTTTTTGTAATCAGGCTTCTTCTGAGCCTTTAAACATTATAACGCCAAATACACGAAATCAACACTTGCTAAGTTAAGCAATAAAACATTTTAATATTACACATTATATGAAACACAAAAACAATGTATTAAAATGTTATATTAAATTACTACATAGTCACGTGACTTTAACATCGCGCATCATAAATTTTTATGTAGTAACTTTAAAGTCATCTTTATATTTTAATTAACTTGGCGATGAATGCTAATGCGTTACGAATTATTATCCATTACATCAGTTTCACTCCATTTTGATTTATTTTGTCTCTGTCAAGTTAAAATTATTTTAAGCAGTTTAACAATAATTTTATGTGTCATAGAGTATTAATAGTTTTAATACAAATTATTTTATTTTGCGCACACAGACGATTTGTGTTTTCATTTTAATTCAATAGTTTAGAATTCTTCGTAAGAATTATTTATAATTATTCGAGGAGAATGTGGTAATTTATTTAACCCCGGCCCGCGAGAGCGTGGAAACGTGAGGCTAAGCCACCATTGTTACATTTTTATGTTTAACTCAGTGCATCGATAATTCTATATCGAAATAGCACACTTCCAACTCACACGGAGAATTAAACATGTTACATTACTTCAACATACGTGTAACGGTAATACTAAATATACACTATAATGCTTCGCTTCTTTAGTGTGTTATAATATTATTTAATTTCAGTAATTTGAATTACATGTAACTATTGCCGGTAACATTTAAATGTGACTACATTTATATGTTATTAGAAAATGTTCTAAGCGCGGGTGGGTGGAGTAATTTTATTTTGGTTGGGGGAGGAGGTTAGTTATCATTTCACTCGGCTACTAGAGGCAGGGACAGACCGGCGCCTGCACCAGTGTTACATTACATGTTTGGTTTACAATTATACATTTAATTATTGAGTGATGCGCAGTACTCAGATATATATTTATATATAAAGTAGGTTTGATATTTGGTGCAATTACAAAATATAAGTTACAACTCATCACATGAAATATAAGTTAAATCGGAGGAGCTCAGAGAAACACTAAAAGTGAACTCAGCCACGTAAGTAGATAGGAAATAGCAGTTTAAAGACAAATTAATGACAGTGAGCCATGGAGCCATAACCCCCCCACTCACCAACCCAGGTAATGAACAAACCTCATGCGTTTGCATTCAACTTTGACAGCGGCCATCTTGGCGGCAAGTACGAAAACCACCTGCTCTCGCATTCTACTGCGACAGCGGCCATTTTGTTTTCAATTTTTTTTCAAAATTTTCAAAACATTTTCTTAACTTGCAAATATTTCAAAAGTTAAAAAAAATTATCTCAAATATTCTATGGCGGCCATTTTGTTTTTCTACATAGTCCCAGATGGTGTCCTTTAACGAATCCCCCTTGCGATTAAATCTCCCGAGGCGACGAGCTGTCCCCAATATGAATCCCAGACGCCATGACATAGCCTCGGGCAACAGGATGCTGTCGTGACATAATGGGGTGATATACTTCATGCTCTAGCCTTCCAATCCGGGAGAGTTATTTTAGAGTCTTCCCATATAGGCTTTTTGGAATCCATTAACTAGCCAGAGGCTCTGAGCTGTGTCCCTAAGGGAGCGTCCATAAATTACGTGAGGCGATTTTGATTATTTTTTGACCCCCCCTCCCCCTTGGTGAGATGTCATGATATTTTTCTCGACCCCCCCCCTAATAAAACGTAAGATTTTTCAAAATTCGTATTTTTAGTGTAAATAAGTTAATCCGTCATTGACTTATAAAAAACAACATAATATGTTTAATTATTTTTATTTAAGACTAGTTACGACAAGTATTTAAGATATGTAATGACGTAGTCTAGAATCACAGTGAGAAAATCAAACAATAGAATACTTAAGTAGAAACTACATGAATTTGTTAAAGAATATTTATTCTAATTCTGTCCAAGGGGACTCATGTGCGGTCTCAAGAGTTACTATTGGAACCAACATGTCCATGTGATTTTCAATAAAATCATCTGCTCCTTCAACCTCTCTCTGATTTAGCCACTCTAAACCGTTGTCGCTTGCACATAGAAGCTCAGTAGCTCGACGTGTGACAATTCTTGAGGGTCGTACTTTGCGCGCTGTTGCAGTTAGTGCACTGTGGACTGCACGCCGATGCTCTGCAGCTCTCATGATGGATGAAAAGTAAATACCTCACGTACTGCAGCATCTCTTTTCTAGATCACCTTGTACACTTGGGGANCATCTCTTTTCTAGATCACCACGTACACTTGGGCAATAGAGGTCGTAGGGCATGCTGATGAAGGCGTGCAAAGGTTGAATCGGTAGGCAGTGGCGAATCAAGAAGGGAGCGAACGACTTTCCGTCATGCTTTTCAGGGTCCGGGACCGTCGGATGCCCATCAACCTGATTGATAGGGTATGGAGGTTGCAGAAAACGGTCGTGAAGAATCATATGTAGAGCATTCCGGCGTGGGCTACAGCATTCCCGATCATCGGATTTCAAAACCTGAAGCAATAATTAAAAGCAAATCATTATTTTTAACTCTAAATGAAAATATATTCGTTAGTGCTCACGCTCATTAAAAAATTTCAGAAAAATATAAAAAACACGCATGAAATCGTGGTCAAAATATAAGGTAAACTACTGTGAAAATTCATACGAAAAGAAAACAATACATTATTAAATGTGAACAAATTGCCGCGTACCTGAAGTAAATATAGGCTCTCTCTAACATGCTCGGTGTACCATTCTTCGGCTGGAAGGTCTGCGACGCTGGAAGTGTCAATATTCAAGTCTATGTATTTAGCAACGACTTCGTGTGCGTCAATGCACACTGCAGACCATATTTCAGCCAAAATTTCCCCTGCCTTTTTGAAATTATCCTTTTCCAGACTAACGTCTACTGTTCTACCGCTGGAGTCAAGATGTGTCCCAAAAGAGTCATGGGGAAGAACAACACCCGTTAGCTCTCGACTGAGTGGAGCCATGCGCCTCTCTACTCTGTTGAAAGCACTTCTGCCAGGGGCATAAGTCACAATGAATATTGCGTCCAGATTATATTTTTTGAAATGCTATATAGCGTGTGCGATCAATTTGCGATATCGTGGTTTCTCGTCTCGACCGCCATCACTCGAAATGATAAGGACAGGCTTAACTTCGCCGTCGCCGTTTTCATAAAGTTGTTTAAATGATCAAGAGTTATAACAGTATCCAAATCTTGAGCGTGACTAGTTGCAGTTGACGAAGAGTGCTTGCCACTTCGTATTGCTATATAAGTTGGTCCACTGTATGAGACGGCTTCTGGCCGACCCATCCATTGGGCTTCACTTCACAATGAGCATAGATGCTCGGAATCAATTTGTGCCTTGAAGCAATCACAAAGTCGTGATCTGGCAGCAACACTTTGTATTCAACGTGCAAGGGTATAGCAAGGGTGCCTGCTTGTTTGCCGCTGTGAGTCCTATGGGAACTCGGGCTTTATCATCCTGAGATAAAAAAGTCACGGAGTGAGGGCCAAGTACTGAGGCTACTGTCTCCAGAGACCTTATGGAGGTCACACAAAAGTATTGGTCTTGGTGTGCTTTGTGATGGTCAGCTTCAGGACGGCTCAGCTTCACCGGAACAGTCACTACGTGGCGCTTAGCCTAATGCGTATCTGCCCGTCTAGGCAGCAGTCGAATATAAGTAGCACTTCAGGAGACATTGAACCCCAGTTCAATCAGTTTATTAGTGAGCTCTGAAAGCGTATGGACAGTGCGAACTATCTCACAGCGACGCCGCTCCTCAGCAGATGCACCAAACATAGCTAAATCAACTATTGCTTTCAGTAATTCAGGCTGCTCTTTTTCTAAACGGGGACGTCCAGGGCCAGCACGAGGCGTCAACGACTTCGCCGCATCGGGATTCTTAGAACACAATTCAATTATTTTTTGCCGTTTATTTTCCCTGTGCTTCATAGCGTACACTCTCTGTTTTTCTTTAAGCTTCAGCTTATTTTCACAATCATTGATTCCCTGCCGCAAGTTATGTGCTTTCTCGTGTTCAGTGCCGTCAGCGATGAGAGACCCTTTACGCCTTTCCGTCAAATACAGCTCCACACGCAGTTTAGCAATCGTTCCCTTTATAATGTCTTGTGCCGGAGTGGGACGCACAGCGGATGGTGAGGAGTTCGACGTGATTTCATACTCATCGTCGCTGATCACGAGAGGCTGAGTTTTGCGTTTCGAAGCACCTGTGGAGCGAACAACATTTTTATTTAAACAGAGAAAAAAGGAAGAAAGCATCGCGCATACGAAGGGAGGCTAATACTAACCCGCCGGTTGAGGATCGTCGTCAAAATATAGATCCCTTGGCTGCTGGTCAGTAGTCCCATCCTGATTCGCGGATTCAGCGTTTTGAACATTCTGAGCGCTCGTCCCAGCCTGACCTGCGCACTCCACGTTTTGAGCACTCCGAGCGCTCGCCTCAGCCGAAGCACCGTTGGAGGTCTTAGTGTTTCCCTGGAATCAAAACATCACGATGAAGACATGAGACTGACAAATTAAGAAGATGGTTTGTTTTAATAATTTTGTGTGAGACAAATATATCGTTTAAAAAACTAATAGCGCTCTTCATTGAATTCGTGATAAATAAAATAATGCATTTTTTTCACATTGTCTTGTGTATAAAATAGAAAAGAAGTGTTTAGCCTACCTTAGAANAGTAAGGAATGTCAGAGTAGTCCGGGCCTTTCTCTCCGCCGCTTCTCTGAGGAGTTGTTCGATCTCCTGCTGAACGTGTAGCACTAAACCTTCCTTTTCCGGGAACCTCTGTTTCGCTGCGTTCCATAACTTTGTCGCTTCTTCCTGGCAGCACTTCTTCGTCTTGTAGACGTGTCTTTTAACGTATGCATTGTAATAACTATGGTATAAACTCATTTTGAATGAGTGATAGCGTTGACTGAGCCGTCGACTAACAAAACACTTACGGACGTAAATTCAGCAGGTCGGGACCTGTCCGCGCGCGCTGCCACTCGGCTCGTATGCTCTAGGGATTCCCAAAAAAATATTTTGTATCGATATATCATATCGTAACATATCGCATGCCGAGTCGAGCGTATGGTTGGCCGGTGGCTGCTTAACAATCGAGGTACTACTGTGCTACTATTTGGCGTTCGCATAACCGCGATAATTATCACTGTGTATTAGGATTTAGCCGTATTTTAATGAAGAAACATGTTTTACTTAATTTAACACACTTTTCTCGCAATTTTAGACTGTTCCTTGCGGAAAAAAATATTACGTGATATTTGCCGAGACCCACCTCTCCCCCACGTGGTATTGGGTGAGATTTGGCTCGACCCCCACCCCCCCTAAACGCCTCATGTATTTTATGGATGCCCCCTAAGAAGAATCCCAGACGCCATGACATAGCCTCGAGCTGCAGGATGCTACCGTGATGTAATGCATAGGCTTTTTGGACGGGTGCCGCGGTGATGCAGTGGGTAGAAGACATGTTAAACTTAATGCTCTTGCATTCAGTAGCGAGGGGAGCCGAGGTGACGTAGTGTATAGACATATCATTAGGCGACTCCCTGAGACGAATATCATATGCCATGACATAGTCTCGGGCTACAGGATGTTGGACGTCCCCATGATGCCATGACATAGCCTCGGGCTATGGGACTTTGCAAGTTTTTGTGGCATTTCGACGGGGCTGCAGTGATGCAGTTAATAGAGGACATGTTAAATGCTCTTGCATGCCAAACTTGGAGGGTTATCTCAGAGTCTTCCCAAATTCGATTGTAATTGAAGTCCTTCCTACAAGTTGATATACATCATGTGCTTGCATTCCAAGCTGGGGAGGGTTATCTCAGAGTGTTCCCACAGTCAATTTACATTTAAGTGTTTTCTACGTGATGATATACTTCATGCTCTTGTATGCAAAGCGGTGAGTATTATCTCAGAGTCTTACCAAAATAGAATAACATTTAAGTCATTCCCACAAGATGTTATACACCACATGCTTACCTTTCAAGCCAGGAGGGTTATCTCAAAATCTTTCCAAAATCAATTAACATTTTAGTCCTTCCTATAAGATGAAATGCTTCACACTTTTGCATGCAAAGCGGGGAGAGTAGCTCCCTAAGACGAAGCCCACGTGTCCCACCATCGATGCCCATAGCACCAGGCAATGGGTGATTTTGGGAAATAGTGTACAAATATTGTTTTGATAAAACGCCCCAGGCATTGCGACGTCCTCGAGACATGGTTTTTCGACACCGATAGCCCCACGCAACATGTGATTTTCCACATAGGATGTCCCCAGCGCGACATGAGTATCGGAAATATTAAAAATATTTAAAGTAGTATTACTAATAATGTTAGTTTTATAACAGCTAGGCTGTGTGCGATGTCGACTCTGCGAAAAATTGATTTTACGCATCGTCGCCCCAGCCAAACGTGACTTTCGGAAATATGTAATATATTAAGATTATTATCATTACAATTTTGCAAGCGAGAGAAATACGTTTTACCACGTGGCGACATACACACTCTCCATCGCCACAGCCCCGCGTAAGATTCGGAAATATAAATAAATAAATATATATATATATTTAAATAGTTAAGGTAATATTCCTATTATGATGACGTTCAGCCAGGCTCTGCGCAACGCCAGCGACTCTCCGAAAAACACGTTTTACAAACCATCGACCCAGCCAGACATAAGTTTCGGAAATATTAAAAATATGTAAAGTAGTATGATCAATAATATTATTAGTTTTGCAACAGCCAGGCATTGCGCGATGTTGACTCCTCCCGAGATATATGTTTTGCATATGCTGTACGCTCACGAAGATCAGTCAATACTCTAAATTTAAAAAATGCATGCACACACTTACATACACACGTACATCAGACCCCGTCTGTTCTCGGTCTTGCAAACCAAGCCGGGAGGGTTATCTCAGAGTCTTCCCACTATCAATTAACCTTTAAATCCTTCCAACGAGATGATATACTCTTGCATGCCAGCCGGGAGGGAAGCTGACAGCCTAACATAAAGGTCTCCACTGCTCATAATGATAAAGGGGCTTTAACATTTTATGCAAGACTCTCGAAAGTGTCTCGTCACTAGTGAAGCTGGTAGCCTATCATAAACCACC
Source organism: Clitarchus hookeri (assembly GCA_002778355.1). Classification (NCBI taxonomy): domain Eukaryota; kingdom Metazoa; phylum Arthropoda; class Insecta; order Phasmatodea; family Phasmatidae; genus Clitarchus; species Clitarchus hookeri. The sequence goes on from NQII01000731.1 coordinate 59,574, forward strand.
AGTCGTTCCCTGAGGAAAGCCGAGACAAGCAATACAAATTGTCATGTGGACAGTATATAAGCGGGTGTCACGTACAATTAAGATCATTCTGTTGTCGAGCACTGTGGTGGAAAGCAGTCTTTTACTAAAATATGGATGAAGACTCACCAACGACAACATCGTTGTTGGCATCAACAGCAAAGTAAATTGACGAGATACTACACCAATTACGATGTTATCGTAACCACTACAATCGGGTACCTTGCTATATTATGAAGACGGAACCAATAGCTGAAGATTTACCGGCTACAACATGGTCAACAGCAAGGCATCCTGAAGAGTCGATGCAAGCAGTACGACATCAATGTAACAACTGTGGAAATTCTTTTAATGAGAGACATGAAAGAAAGTTGCCATTGCATGTTCAACCCAGCATACAAAACGTTCCACTGTGATAGTTGTGATGCCATGTTTACCCGAAGTGATTGTGTGTATAGACATAACAGTACATGCAAAGGCCACGTTTGTCATTCATCGGGAAGCGGGTGCAAGTATTGCGGCAAGATATTCAGGAAGCGCAGCTGGACCAAACGACACGAAGATAGCAACTGCAAATAGTCGCATTGATATCGTAATGGCTGTATCAACTCTTCAGGGCCCATTACTGCTAACCATGTCAAAGTATCGTCGAATCCGAAAGGACTGTGTGTAATGTTTTGATTATTATTATTACTTTGTGTTTTTTTGTTTTAATTGAAGAAAAAGTGTATATTTTTTGTGACAATATATTGCTTAAGATTTAAATTTTTAAAAATTGTATATGTATTTTGTCACAAAATACATATACAATTTTTTAAAATTAAAACCTTAAGCAATATATTGTCACAAAAAATATACACTTTTTCTTCAATTAAAACAAAAAACACAAGTAATATGTTCACATATATATTGTCACAAAAAATGTATAATTTTTTCAATTTAAAAATTACATAATTTTTTCTCTAGATGTTGGCGAGAAGCTAGGTGAAGATATATATCATTCGATATAGTAATTAGCTATCAGTTCATCAATAATAATAATTGACTCTTCGCTGACCGAAAGACCAGCACACGTAGCCTATCAACCTGGTCATTGGCGTCTTCATAAAATAAGTAGCTTGACTTCACGAAACTCTTCGCAGAAGGTTCACAATACATGTCTGCATCTATGTTCTTCCATGATGAGTAGTTTGTGAGATACATCTGAGCCAGAGTTATTGCTTCGAATCTTCTTTTATTCTGTCTCAACTTCACGTAGCCGTCTTCTTCAGCATCGTGTGTACGCTTTTGCTTTGCAGACGCAGTTACTTCATCATCAGTAGAATATGTATATTTCACATCATTACCAGCGGACTTGGCGGTCACACTTTCCTCGTTTTTCATCTTATGTCTTAGCAATACATGTTTGTTGTTCACATCGTTGGACGATCTGTATGGTTTGCACTTTTCATAGTAAATATCTGCGACATTCATATTTCCTTCTTCACATATTGTTTTAGAACTTGCTGCAGGCCCGGATAATGTTATGGGAGAAGGAACAATCAATAAATTACACGACAAATCAGTATGATGGCCTGCCATTGTATTGTCTTGCATCAATAAGTTCAATGCTCGCTATCTTGTGCCATGTAAAGGTGTGTTACCTTTACATATAACAGTATGTCTCTTTAGATTGTCACTTCTACCAAATGTCGCACCACACACATCACAAGATAGTATTATGGTGGCTGGTTTCTTTTGACACTCACTCTGTTCATATCGTCGTGCATTGCAACTATTACTGAAGTTATTGGCGCAGTAACTGCATTGTTTTCCATGTAATTGTTGAACACTTGGTGAATTGTTGCATGTAGGCATACAGGTCATTTTCGATTGCATGTTCTCCACACTTTTCATCATCTTCAAGTATATGCAAACTTAAACACATGTTCTACTATGCAGTGCAGACTCCTCCCCTCTGCGGCCTCCTCTCTTCTCCAGACTCCTCTCTTCTGCGACCTCCTCTCTTCTTCGGACTCCTCCCTTCTGCAGACTCCTCCCCTCTGCATACTCTACTACAATGTAGACTCCTCCACGATGCAGACTCCTTCACAATATAACCTTCACACACTAGTGTTGCTGTACGCGATAGCTTAGCAACTACGCGAATTTCTGCGGTTACGCTAATTTATACCCTCATTCTGTAGATCAAATACGAAGTTAGGTTGCAATTTCCTCTGTAGTGTAGTACAGGAAAATAGCAGACTTGTAGGTCACACTTGCGTTCTCGATGTCCTGGATAGTTGTAGCAACTTCGTTTTTTCATCTTATATGTTAGCAATGCATGTTCGTTGTTCACATCTCCTGACGATCTGTTTAGCTCGCACTCTTCATAGTAAATGTCTGCAACACTCGTAATTCCTTCTTCACACTTGGTGAATGTTTTGCTGGTAGTCGTACATGAGAAAACTAGATGTGGAATGCATGTTGTACTGATCGGGGCAGTCTGGCCTTGTCTAGCATTATCATATAAAGCATTCTACAACACCCTACCATAGTGTAAAATGTGCTGGTTGGTAAGTGTTTATAACTTGTTACTTAAAATTTTTTTTATTATCTGTATGAATATACTATACGCACAGGTGTGTGTTCTGCATGTAGATATTCAGACATATGGTCTGAAGGTAATCGTGGCCCTAGCAGGTGGTGTGTGACCTTGATGCCTTACATAACACTCACTCGGCTAGTGTTCCTTGTCAGCGGGGGGGTAGCCTTATGGGCGGCGTGGTGAGCACGGCTCTCAATGTAGAAAAAACCGGGATAAAACCGGACTATGATGACGGAACCCACCTGTTTTCAGAGAGACTCCGCATCTCCCTGCACGTGGGTGGCACCCCTGCGGTCGGGCATGAGTAAACCCACTAGCGCCATGGCAAATAAGTGGGAGCACAGGATGATCGGATTAGCCCCACCAGTGGTTCTCACTGGTGAACTGATCACTAGAGGTTGGACTCGTGCTGGCAGTAACTCCAGATACTGGAGGAGGCTTGAAGAGATTCCCCCTCTTGTTGAAGAGCCGGGCAGTGAGCAGGCATCTGCTCCGGTGGCGTACTGTGATTACGTTAGGGGTTTGGCTAGTGCTCTGGCTAGACCACACACTTGGTAATCTGAGTACGAGGATCTCAGGCCTTGTGGTAAGACATACTTGGTGCGATCTTATGAATCAGATCGGGGCTTGGGTCTGATCAACTTCGCTGAGCGCTGGTAATGTCTGCGTTGAGAAGGTGTGATCCTTCTTACCTGCCGGTTGGGCGGCCGAGGAGCGGTATGGCCGAAATGGCTAAGATCGCAAAATTAAAATAGAAAAGTATGGTTGAAATGGCTGTATCATACTCGTAACTGTTGACCATGTTGTAGTCGGTAAATCTTCAGCTATGTGTTTCGTCTTCATAATATAGCAGGGCACACGGTTGTAGTAGTTACGATGACATCGTAATTCGTGTAGTATCTCTTCAATATATCTTGCTCTTGATACCGATTATGATGTCGATGGTGAGTCTTCATCCATATTGTAGTAAAAGACTGCTTTCCACCACAGTGCTCGACAACACAATGATCTTAATTGTACATGACACTCGCTTATATACTGTCTACATGGCAATTTGTATTGTTTGTCTCGGCTTTCCTCAGGGAACGACTGGTGGTTTATGATAGGCTACCAGCTTCACTAGTGACGAGACACTTTCGAGATCCTAGTATAACATGTTAGAGTTACTTTATCATTATGTGCGGCGGTCACCTTTATGTCAGCCTGTCGGCTTTCCTCCCGGCTTGGCATGCAAGAGCGTGAGTAAATCATCTTGTAGGAAGGACTTAAATGTAAATACATTTTGGGAAGACTCTGACATAACCCTCCCGGCTTGGCATGCAAGAGTGTGAAGTATTTCATCTCGTAGGAAGGACTTACATGTTAATTGATCTCCCCCTAACATTTCACATACCATAAGAGAAATGTTAAATAATCGGTAATCTGAACGTTTATATGGCATTACCCAATTCTAGCTTCATCTTCCTGCGATAATTCAGAACTGGAGTTTGAGCAAGAGTAATAATAGTGTTTGAATTAACTACATTTTCATTAATTGCTAACATCTCCCAACATATAATATTTCTTGAATCTATTTGACTGAAGTAATTCACAGCACTGACGGTACTGTTGTGAGGATGTCTGTAGAATCACATTTCCAAAATCCCAAAACCAGTGTGAACAGTCATTCCTTGTAAAGCGAATCTGTACATGAAACTCAAAAGTATGTAAAACTCATCTTCTGAGGTAACTTACTTGACGAACACATCATCCTTAGCAACATCTGTATTGAAAGACTGTTCACACTGGACGCAGGAAGATGAAGCTAGAATTAGATGATGCAATATGGATGTTCAGAAAGTTGGTTGGCAGTAATAGAGATGTATGTGTTTTGGGACAGTGTCAATATGTATACATTGCTTAATTAAAAGGCTTATGTACAGAACAAATGCTTAGTATAAAAAAACCTCGGCCTGTATTTTATTTTTGGATTTGCTTAATGGCATCAACAGGACTTATTTTGTACAATCAGGCACAACACATTTTCTTTATATTTTCTCGAGTGGACAAAATAATTTTTACCATTAGTAAACAAATTCCACCACTTTCGTCTGATAACCCTCCCGGCTTGGAATGCAAGGTTGTGAAGTGTATCATCTTGTAGGAAGGACTTAAATGTTAATTGATTTAGGGAAGACTCTGAGATAACCCTCCTGGCTTGGTATGCAAGAGTGTGAAGTATATAATCTCGTAGGAAGGACTTACATGATAGTCGAATTTTTGAAGACTGTGGGATAACCCTCCATGCTTGACATGCAAAAGCATTTAACATGTCCTCTACCTACTGCATCACTGTGGCCCTGTCGAGAGCCCCAAAAACTCGAAAAATCCTGTAGCCCGAGGCTATGTCATGGCATCATGGCGGATGTCCAACATCCTGTAGCCCGAGACTATGTCATAGCATCTGAGATTCATTTTAGGGAGCCACCTAAGGATATGTTTATCCACTATGTCGCCTTGGCTCCCCTCGCTATTGAATGCAAGAGCGTGAAGTTTAACATGTCTTCTACCCACTGCATCACCACAGCACCCATCCTAAAAGCCTATGCATTACATCACGGCAGCAACCTGTAGCCCGAGGCTATGTCATGGTGTCTGGGTTTCGTCTTAGGGTCTCAGCTTGGAGCCCCGGGCGATTTAGTGCAAGGGGGATTCCAGAAAGTCTATTTGGGAAGACTCTGAGTTAACCTTCCTGGCTTGGAATGCCAGAGTGTGAAGTATATCATCCCATTACATGGCGACAGCATCCTGTAGCCCGAGGCTATGTCATGGCGGTTGGGATTTGTCTTGGGGACACAGCTCGTGGCCTCGGGCGTCTTAATTGCAAGGGGGATTCGTCGAAGGGACACCGTCTGAGGCTATGTATAAAAACAAAATAGCCACCATAAAATATTAGGGAAATTTTTTTTTAACTTTTGAAATATTTAAAAAAAAAATTTAAAATTGTGAAGTATGAAATAAATTTTATCATCTTTTTAAATATTTGCAACATTTGAAAAGATTTGAAAAATTTGAAAAAAGTTAGGAAAATTTGGAAAAAAAATAGGAAAATTTTAAAAGAAATAATTTTTCTGAAAATGTTGGCATTTTTTAAAACAAAATGGCCGCCGTTGTAATGGATTGCAAGAGCAGGTGGTTTTCGCACTGTCTGCCTAAATGGCCGCCGTTGAAGTAGAATTCAAACCCAGGAGGTTTACTCGTTGCCTGGGGGGTGGGGGTCTGGCTCCCCGGCTCCCTGTCATGAATCTGTCTTTAAACCCCCATATCCTAACTACTCACGGAACATTATATAGTTTGGGTGCTATTAAATTGGAACGTCTTCACCTGAATCACAGTTCCGAAGGCTGGTGACAATAGACGTATTACGGCGGTCGGCACGCTCCATCTCTTGTCGGCATGAAACCGTGTTCACCGTGCTTCCCGCTTGAATATTCGGCGCGTGTTGACTAACAAACACCAAGGCATTCCGCCCCGTTCGAGGGGGTTCCTTGCGTTGTGGTTCGGGCGCTCGGCTCGTGTCCCAATTACCAGTGTTATGTTTGGGAGAATGCGATCGCCTGGTTGCAAGTTCATTAAAATATATTTATGTGATGGCCTGGTTTACATGAAGGTCATTGGGTTTGGTGATTTACCCGTTGGAAAGTGCGAGAGTATTTATTCATTTACTCTATCATTTTTTTTATATATTTGTTGTTGTACTTGTAACTGGTTTTTATATACGTGTAAATAGAATCTTATAGAGAGATGATTTCGAAAAAGTTTACTATCTTCAAACTTGGTTTTACTGATGCCTTCAAAGCGCTTGTTTTCTGAATGCTTCTGTAATTGTGCTTCTGTATGGATTGCCCTCAGAATCATGTTTGCACAGAAAACATCGAACATTTGGTATACTGATTCCATAAATAATTATTTGAGACACGTGATAATGAGTCCAAAACTTGATGGTGTTTCATTACATTAAAAATTGTAGTAATGTTTTTAAAAATGGACTCAAAAAGTCCTCGGACAGGAAAATATTTCAAGAAATTTTCAGTTTGTATCTACCTTGATAATTATAGCAATATATACATATGACAGTAATGAAACATATTATGAAGTATCAATCAAGTCTCTTCTTATTTTCTTGGCATGTTTGAGTTCTACACATAGGAGGGATGAAATTTATACGAATACAAAGTGTCCAGCAAAAGGTTTATTACCAATTTTTACAAACTTACGAAATATGTTTGAATGTTAAATAATAAAAACATTATGAACATTCTTATCGTTGCTAGTGTTTTCTGGAAGCTTAAAATATGAAATAATAAAACACAAACTGATACACGCACATGTTTGTGTGCTCGTGCTTGTGTGTATATGAGGATGCGTGTGAGCCTGCGAGTTTGTATGTGTTGTGTGTATGGTTAATGGTTTAAAAAGATTCCTGCTATTCAAGTACTTTTTTACATTTTCACCTCAAAAACACTAAGCAAATGAAACCACTTAATTCCGACAGATTTTAAACTTTTACTTCTTATGCATAGTGCAAGTACTTTATATACATATTATAATCAATTACGAATTGGAACTTTTTGCAAGTGCATCCCATACATCAGTCATAAATGAAACGACCTTTCTTGCGTTATATAAAATTTCGTCTTTTATATTTGCTTAAGTAATATTAATGGTTTTTCTATATTCATTCTAGAGCTAGCTCTCAAAATTTGAGTACATATTTCATCGGATGATTGATGTCACATCGCTCACAAGAACTCTGATTTATTCCTTTTCGTGTTTTTGGTGCTACGCTTCAGCAGAAACCGTATAGATATACTACAGTGTTTAAAAATAAATGTATCACTCTTTGGCCTGGATAAAACGTGTTTACGAAGATATTAACCCGCAGCAAAACGCATCAATCACCCATCCTTGTCAAAGAAAAACTTCCGGTAAATGGCGGAGCGCATAAACAACCACAATGCAACTCCGTTCAATAACACCAGCTGCTGCGATCACACGCCCAGAAATACTTAGAAGGAGAAGCCAAACAACAAATGTTGTATTACGGAGCAGTTGGCCCGGAAGTGAGGCGCACTTAGGCCTACTGCATGTTGTATTACGGAGCAGTTGACCCGGAAGTGAGGCGTACTTAGGCCTACTGCATGTTGTATTACGGAGCAGTTGACCCGGAAGTGAGGCGTACTTAGGCCTACTGCATGTTGTATTACGGAGCAGTTGACCCGGAAGTGAGGCGTACTTAGGCCTACTGCATGTTGTATTACGGAGCAGTTGACCCGGAAGTGAGGCGTACTTAGGCCTACTGCATGTTGTATTACGGAGCAGTTGACCCGGAAGTGAGGCGTACTTAGGCCTACTGCATGTTGTATTACGGAGCAGTTGACCCGGAAGTGAGGCGTACTTAGGCCTACTGCATGTTGTATTACGGAGCAGTTGACCCGGAAGTGAGGCGTACTTAGGCCTACTGCATGTTGTATTACGGAGCAGTTGACCCGGAAGTGAGGCGTACTTAGGCCTACTGCATGTTGTATTACGGAGCAGTTGACCCGGAAGTGAGGCGTACTTAGGCCTACTGCATGTTGTATTACGGAGCAGTTGACCCGGAAGTGAGGCGTACTTAGGCCTACTGCATGTTGTATTACGGAGCAGTTGACCCGGAAGTGAGGCGTACTTAGGCTACTGCATGTTGTATTACGGAGCAGTTGACCCGGAAGTGAGGCGTACTTAGGCCTACTGCTTCGCTTCCTGTACGNCTACTGCATGTTGTATTACGGAGCAGTTGACCCGGAAGTGAGGCGTACTTAGGCCTACTGCTTCGCTTCCTGTACGAAGACAAGTATGGTCTGTTCGCAATTTTTCCACACTTTCATAAACAAATATTTGAAAAATCACTCCATGTATGTTGTCTCTGGTTGTTTCCTAAGTATGCCATCTTTCACAAGCGGTTTACACTTGTATTAACATACAAGAACCTTAGTTTTGGTTTAGTTGAAATTTCATTCATATTTCAGACATACATTACAAGATTTGATTTATAACGAATACGAATACAAACAATGAGAAGCTAGGCGTGTTAGTAACGCATTGTAAGAATATGCCAAATAATATTACACTGAGCGCGCACGAATGTGGTGAGATATCCCGCGGGTGTAATTTCCTAGACTTTGCTCGCATGAGGCGGAGGAATGTTATGCAAGTAGAACTTTAACAAGTCTTCAGAAAAGTGTGAAGTAACCATGAATAGACTTTAACTAACAATTGCAATACACTAAGATGCCCCTCTTCACGCAGTTATAGGCTGTCCACAGGTAACTGAGCACTTCTCATAGCCCTGATTAGGATTGTTTCCTTCTCCTCTTTTTGCATCCTCCTGCCCATATGTAAAATTAACATTGCTATTGGCCTGAACACTTTATTCGTACGTCATTAAAACTAAATGGTGGAGCTGTTAATAATGTGCATATATATTAATAATGTGCGAATCCTTTCTGCAGTCGCCTATACAACAAGGAACACAAACTATAATGGTTGTTAATTTAAACATGCCACTTATACTAACTACCCCATCAAATCTGAGAAGTATTTTTAATAATCCGCTACCATCTGAACTGGTAACCTGCATTCCAAAGTGCACTGTAGCATATATTTAATTATGTGTAGTGATTCTTTTTTCATACGTTGATTGCAAAAGTGCTTACTTAACCGCGAACAGCCATTAAAATCAGGTTACCTGCATTTACACAGAAGTAATTATTATTATATAATTACAGTAAATAAATAGCACCCAATAAATGGTAATATAAAACGAAGGAGCACCTTGTTTACGTCGTAAAGTAGGGTAAACCGTGATAAGAGGGACCCGGAGTCAGGTGGAGTCAGTCTTATTTTCTATCACTCCGGCCAGCCCAGAAACGCACGAAATGAGAGGATATGGTGGTGGCATAGTGGTGGAGTGAGGACGCGAGGATGAAACGGGAGCACCCAGAGAAAGCCCCCCATACCACGGGCAGTGTCCGTCACGTTACCCAAATGATGATCCCTGCCTAAAATGTCTTTCCCGGTGGGGCCTGGAATGGAGCCACGGACGTCATGTGACTAAACGCCAAACCAACCTTGATGAACCGAAGCATTTAAGGCGTCCATATATCTGAAGACATTTCCAGTTTCTAGGCACAAAGTTAGGAGGCTATAGGAGCGACATTGACGCACGCAAGTACTCCGGCGCCCCTGCGTACAAGGCTCCGAACTGGCGTAGATGCTTTCTGTCGTACCAAATGTATAACGAGACTTAAAGCGTGGACCATACAATTTATTTGGGTGAATGTCTGTACCAAAGTTCAATAAACGGCCCTTTGCTAGTTTCACAGATATCCACCAAGGAAACTGGAAGCTATAACCGTCTGAAAATGTCGATTTGGCCATGTTAAAAATATTTAAAAAATTGTTTGCAATAAGGCAGTTATGTTGAAAGTTGTATTCCACCCTAGTCTGAAGTGTTATTTCTTTTAGTGCGAAAGCCGACTGTGTACACGTAAAATAATATAACTTATATTATAACGGGATGCAATGTAACCTATTATGCCCATCAGGTACTCTGGCGTTTTGTCAGCGAAAGATTAGTTTTTATCAGTGTCGCCTGCCGTGCGGAAAGCCTTCAAAAGAAAAGTTTAACCATTAGTATGATGAATGTTAGACAATTTTTAAAAGCATGATGTAAATTGTTGCACATAGATAAAATATCCCAAAACAGCATTCTCGCGTAAGAATAATTGGTCGACTATAAGACACAATGACAGCAACGGTAACTAGTCAAATGCAGACGACTTCTGCGGCAGACTTTAGCGTACTTTCCGGAGGATGGATAGGCTTACGATATCACCTCCATTTCTGTGTGACTGTGTGTGTTTATGTAAATGTGTGTCTACGTGTGTTTCCTCCTAAACCTTTCAATCCATGCATCGAATTTCACCAAATTCAGTAAAGGTACAGTAGGTAGTAAGGAGACAGGCGTTAATAATTTTCCGAGTATGCCAAAAGCATATTATCAAAATGGTGGCCATTAATTGCTTGGATGCTATTTAATATCTCATAAACCATTGAACCGATTGTAACCAAAATTTGTTCGTGCACAGTTCATTTAAGAGCTTTAAATTCATAAATTCTCGTCGTCATTACGGTTCGATATGTTTGAAAGACAGGGTCACTTGACTCGTTAAAAATGTCACATTAAACCTCGATATATGCTATACGATTACTGATATGATGGAAAGCATAAAATTATGTAATTTTACTACATCAGACACTTACTTTCAAAATATGTCGGTCTTATTTATAATTTAGTATGTCGCACCTGCTTGATATTAAGATATATTACAACGCAACTTGATAACGGTCACAGACGTCATTACAAACATTTAATCCCTTCATTTAGATCCTTTTATTTCCACCACTACGTAATATAGCACGCCAAAAAAAAACTAAAAAAGGTTTTCACAATACATCTGGAGAATTATTCAACCGATTCCCACTACAGCGATTGACTACTTATCTTGTGTTTCTTTAGTAAATGAAATTAGTTCTGTAATGTGTGAACAGAAACTCAGTTTATACGTAAAGCGACCAATGCCAGTAGCGGTCACAGAGCTTCGAGATATTTTTGTTCTCGGCATTCTGAAATTATTAAAATTAATATATATTCAACTCATACGGAAAAAAGAGGGTATGCATCAATTCTACTTAACTGTAAGTATTAACATTTTAATCTCTGGATTCCGCACCTCTCGTTATATTTTAGTGTCCGTTAGCCCTTTACAACCAGAGGCGCTGGGATAAGTTTGATTATCAAGACAGTGCTACTGATGGCACCAACCTATGCTAATTAATGTTATTTTCACTTAAAAGTTCAATTAAAAAAAATATATGAAGACATTGGGATTTCGTACACCTATTGCATAAATCAGAAGTTTTACAGTACCCACGAGTAAAAAGAAAATAAAGATAGAAAGATATAACTATATTTCAGATGGCGCCAATTATGTGGCCCGGATTAAGGAAGGACACGGAGAATATAAATAAAATTGTTCAGTAATTGGTAAATAAAAGCTAATCTATCGGGTGTCCACTAACAAACGATATTAAACAACTGAGTGGGGTAGATAAGTACAAACGGAGCATATTTCATCGAGGAACCAATAGTCTAACGTCCACAGTTAACCCGCTAATGGAAGTGGCAATGTGCAGTGGCGGGTAGGCAATAACAGTAACTAGACTACATGCAGTGCAATGAAATGACACTTTATTTTCACATTTGGGCTGAAAGCATGGGGACAGAGTGTCTGTTCAATGTCTCTGTTCAAACTGTACGCCGCCGTCGGCCACACAGGCGGTGCAGCGCTGAAGCAAGTTGCGACGCACATGTGCAGAGGTTTCCGGCGTAATGAGCTCATCCCTCGTGTCAGGTGGTGTGATGTCAGGTGAGCGTGGTGGCCATGCTATGGAACCTCCCCTACCTATCCGCCGGTTCAGGAAGTGCATGACGAGGTGCCGGCGAACCGCAATGGCGAAATGAGGCGGGGCCCCGTCCTGCAGAAACCACATCGCCTCACGAGCGTCTGAAGGAACTTCCTCCAAGTATTCCGGTAACACGTCCTGCAGGAACTGTAGATACGCAGCACCTCCGAGACTGCGACCGTGCGGTACTGATCGGTGCTATCAGGCATGCAGACCTGCGCACAGGCTGCTTACAATGCCACGTACACGAGGTTGCATACCCGCCCCTGCACAATGCCACTGTCATTAGCAGGTTAACTGTGGACGTTAGTTTGGTTCCTTGATGAAATATGCTCCATGTGTACTTATCTACCCCACTCAGTTGTTTATTATCATTTGTTAGTGGACACCTGGTATGTGTAATTAAGAAAACATTGGGAGTTCAGGAATCCAATTTTAGGCTATGTTGTGATATCTACTTAGTATAAAATTTGAGCATAGAGAAATAAGTTCCGAACTGTTGTGACGCTAGCGAATGCCAAGAAAATATCGTTGTTTATCACGAATTTTCTCAGCCTAACGCAATTGATTACTCGATCCTCCATAGATATTATACCATGTAAGGCGTCGATCTGGGCTTACTCCGCTACAAAACTCGTCACCTGTGCCATAGCAAATGTAAGAGGTAACGCCACCAGTTATTTCGAATTTAGCGCAGAATATTCTGGATAGTGACACATTGTTTGTTGTCATGATTTTACTTAAGCATGTTGAGGTGAACCAGGCAGCTATGCAAAACAGCTTGGTAACTATGCAATATAGCCAGGCAGCTATGAAAAAATAGACTATTAGATATGCAAAATTGCCAGGCCGAAAGTAAGGTAGAATTACAGTCTATCGGTAACACACTAAGCATTGCCCAGACAGCTCAAACTGAACTTGTATCTGGAATACCACGTGTTCAAGAAGCTTTGCGGGCGGAATTTCAATAGTTAAGGTCTAAGTTTCAAAACCAGTTGACTTCTTTTAGAGACGAGGCAGTAAATGAAGTACTCGATAAGTAAGGCCACAGATGGAGGACGTTTCCTGTAGGATAACTCAGACGTCGGAAGAGTGCTTAACACGGGACGAGCGCATGGAAGCTGAACTTCCTGCGTTGCGCGACCGTCTGGATAGGCTGCTGGCTCAGTGGAACAGGAGAGGCAGGCCATTCAACAAATAAATCATCGCGTCCAGGAAATCGAGCAGTCACTAAATTCACTACAGCTGGAACGCGTGGTCGCTTCTACACTTCCTGTGACTACTGCTGTGGTTCCTCAACAACCGGCAGTGCAGTATGTCGCGATGCTGAGTACTTCACGTATGCTACTGGAGCAGTTGCCTAATTTCCACGGCCGAGAAACTGAACACTATGTCGTTTTGGCGCCGCTTAGAACGTCACTTCAAAGTCTGTCGAATTGCCAGCAACGAAGTTCTACAATATGTTCATCTTTCATTAGCACGCGGTGCATCACAGCGGTGGGAGCTAGCATGCAAAGCCGTTCACTCGTTTGTCTACTTTCGCCGAGTGTTCACTGCAAAGTACTGGATCTCCAGGAACATCTGACCTGCATGTATGAGCACACTAGGCATCTTAAGTCAGCAATTTCTAATCCGGAATTCATTTCACTCATATTACAACTGCTGCATAGAAGGCATCGCTTACATCGGATTGACCGTACAAACTTTACCTTACTGCAGTTTAGAGAGGAAATATTGCAGTTTGCTAGCCTCGCTGCGATATCTCGAGGAAGGAATGAGCGGGAGAAGCTTGATCGTTCACCATCTCCTGGAGGTCGACAGCGATATCAAGTGTCAACATATCGAGTAGGGGAGACGAGCCCCCAATAGCCTCGCAAAGTTCTATTGGAAAAGGAAATAATAATAGTAATAACATTACTTCACGCCATCGCTATCGCAATGGGTATAATCGGAGCAGGAAAAGGCGCGGTGATTCGGGAACTTCCAAGAAAGAGGAAGCCAGATAAGGTAGAATTTCCTGACTCTCCGTCCAGTCATCAGAAATATTTTAGGACTGAAAATAAAAAAAACTCCTGAAAGACGTCGTGAAACACCAGTTATATCGAAATATTACAAGAAAGGCACGCCATCTCCTAAAGCTATGTCTGGGCCTAGCATGTCAGGAGAGGCTAAATTCGACCTTTTTAGCTACACCGTTAAAACTACAGCATGATTCGTCAGGTACGTCACACCATTATCCCGGCCTGACACAAGATCGAAACAAGTTTATCTTAATCGGGTAGGGGTTGACAGCACTCGGTGCAATAAAGGACAGTTAAGGTGAATCGGCGTATGGTTTGCACTATAGCATTACGCGAATCTGAGAGAGAATTTTTACTGGGCAATGACGAGACGAATATGTTATGGAGCACGGAACTCTATGTCCGGAACTTTACGTATTTGTATTGTACCATGCACAGCTTTATTAGACAGCGGAGAAGAAGTTAATTGTATTTCAGATGAATTTTTCATTATCGTAGATGCATAACAGTTGTTACTTTGCCACAACTTAACATTATTGGAGTTGCGTCACTAGCGAGTTCAATAATTAACATACCAGCTTTACTTGAAATTTAAGGTATCGGAGAAAGGAAAGTTGGAGTGTGTTACATTGGGCTTAAAGAACCTCTTATAGTTGGCGTACAATTTCTACACGAGTTTCAAATGATGAATGATTTTGGTAACTGTGTGGTTCAAGCCAAAGAGGAAGCACTTACACTGTCTTTGCCGCCACTTGCTTGGCGCACGGAAACATTATACCACTTGTATTTGACTTGTGATTTAATAAATTCCTCTGCATAACAATCATTGGTTTGTTTATTTTGCACACCTGAGAAATTATTTTTCCTATTAAAGAATTAATTTTATTGTGTATATTATGTGTATCTATGTTCTTCTGTGATGAATAGTTTGTGAGATACCTCTGAGCTAGAGTACTTGGTTCGAATCTTCGTTTATTCTGTCTCATCTTCACGTATATGTCTTCTTCAGCATCGTGTTTAGGTATTTGCTTTGCAGAAGCAGTTACTTCATCATCGTCAGTAGAATATGTATATGTCACATCATCATCACCCGCGGACTTGTCGGTCACACTTTCGTGCTCGATGTTCTGGATAGTTGTAACATCCTCGTTTTTTATTGTACGTGTTAGCAATACATGTTTGTTGTTCACATCGTTGGACGATCTGTATGGTTTGCACTCTTCATAATTAATGTCTGCAACATACTATTTCCTTCTTCACAATTAGTAAAGGTTTTGTGTATGATTGGGAAGACTCTGAGATAACCCTCGCGCATATGTTGGGAAGACTCTGAGATAACCCTCCCCAGCATGGCATGCAAGAGCGTGATCATCTCGTAGGAAGGACTTAAATGATAATCTAATTTGGGAAGACTTAACCCTTTCGAGATGACGGGAGTGGTGTTGTGAAGTTGCCGAACATATCTTAGAAAATACGGAACTTATGAACACCTATGCTTGTAGGGCTTAAATGATTTTTTGATAATTGTTTATACATATAGGACATAATAACGCTACGATGATTTGTGTTGTCAGGAACGATATATATAATAAATTTGTCGCTTGTATGTTAAACAGCTCGGAAATTACGAGCACCTATGCTTATAGGGCTTAAATGATTCTGTGATAATATTTTTTTTCACTGGTGAGGGTGTGCTGTGTATCGAAACCTGCTATGCTTATACACTGTGTGAAGTTACATGATAAGAGCTAAAGTGTTTGCAAACCAAGAACTTGATTCATCTGGAACCAAAGTTCAACATCTGGTTCATACAATTCAAAAAGTCAATTTTCATTGTAAGTCTCACAATGAAATTAAAGAAAGCAGCAAAATGAATTTTCAAGAAAATTTGTTAGGTTGCTCTCGTGAATTTAACAGTTTAAGATGCATTCATTCGTATTATTAATGTGATGCATGTAGCATACTATAATAGGCATAGCGCCATTACCACACACTGCCATCTTATTAATACATACCCAGGGCAGACAGCTGACCACGAAACTTTTAACAAGGGGATTAACCCTCGGGGATGAACCGAAGGCTAGAAGGACACAGGGAAAGTCCAGAGGCTAATGGCTCGGGGAAGAACCTTCAGCCACGCACGATAAATAGGCAGATAGGCGGCTCACGACGAAGGAATCAGAGGGGATGCCACCGATCAGAATTGTGCAGAGCACAACTCAGAAATTAGTACCATAGGAATCCCTTTGACACCACCCTCACCCTTCCTTCACCCTGGTTGGAGCGCACAATCCACTGACAAGACACATAATCGGGCACAGAAACACCCGAGTTGCACAGGGGAACTCCCCAATTGCCTCCCGAGAAATAGCTGACAAAGGTAGCTTCAATATAGCGACGAACGAGTTAAATTACGAGCGCAACCGAGACGGAAGTTAGTTGTTCGGCAGCCGAGACGCGAGGCGGAGGAGTTGGAAGCACGAGCCGGATCGTGGCGGACGTCTATGCAGGAGAGGAGAAGCACTAATGTCTCCGACAGGAACTGCCAGCCGAGATCGGAGAGACACCACACGTCTCGAGAAACCAACCCCGGACTTCCAAGAAGGGACGCTGAGCTGACCCAGCTACACCAACCAACGAAAACAACTCACCAAAAGCCACAATCGTAGTTAAGTAAAAAAGTCTCCATTCAAGCAACCTTCCCCCCGATGCATAGCATTCCGCCAACCCACCCTTCAGGTCTACGACGTGTGTGGGGGCTCCGTCTCGTGTTGGTGTGTGTAAAATACCCATGTTATTTTAAGTCAAATAAAAGACTTGTGTGTTAAAAAACTGAGAAAAAGGGTATTTGTTCGCCCCTTTTGCAACAACTGCAGGTGCCCTTAGTCTGCACCAAAGTATAGTAACTTGCCACCAGCCTGAATAACTCAGGTGGCAGTAGTGTCAAATGGACTTCAGGTTTCTAAAATGCATGGTACAAGGACATGAGTTTTTAATATTTGTATTATTGTTTATTAAGTATTTAGAAGTTAATGTAATTTCTTTTTTACTTTCATACACCTTGATAGGCTATATTAAAACATTTTAAAACAAGTAAATAATATACAAAAATTACGGACAATTGAACAGTTATAACGTAGTATTTTGGTGCCCTGGTGACGAAGCTATTAATTTGTCAACCATCGTATCCCCTAGCGATCCGAATTCAATTGCTAGTGGACTCGCTCCTGGAATCTGTGTAAGACACACGCCGGATGTTGTCGAAGGTTTCCTAGAGGCACTCAGGTTCTTCCTGAAAATTCTATTTGTCACCTCTCCATGCCCAGCTCAGCTCAACTCTCTCCTCCCAGCCGTCTGGAGTGTCAAACCTGTCCCTCCATTCGAGCAGCCTCAACTTGTCTGTCGTCCACGACCCTGCCATCGAGCGGCAACACCTTCCGCTTAGCAGGTTAAATGGACAATTATTATAACAACCCAATAAACCCGTTACCTCTTGTAAAAGACGACGAATAGAGGTTTTACGAGTTTTACTGGTGCCAGGATAAATTTCTCATGCTTGAACTTGCTTGTTATTTTTCTCACTGGGGCACTCGTTTCCTGAAACAATTTGCAGGATTGCGAATAAGTGATAAATATGTAGAAAATAATAGAGCCAATCACGTACAAATCTGTGACAGACTGAAATAACAGTGTCTGGTTTGATCACAGAACTGTCAAGTGCAACCATCTGTCAAATAAACTCGTAAATGTTCCTGTTCTCCAGTTGTAAAATTTATAAAGAATTGTAATGTCCTCATAATAACAGTGGTACTGCAGATAAACGCATTCATATAAATAATGTTTCTATTACACATGGGGCCTCAGAGGCTGAGAGAGGCTAGACTGCTCGCTTCCCACCAAGGCGAACCGGGTTCAATCCCCAACCTGTTTTATGCAATTTCCCATATCATTATTTGGATCACTATTTAAGGAAGTACTAAACACATTTCAAATATATAACTTTAAAATTCATAGCAAAGTTGACGTTGTTAAGCAACCCAGTCTAAAGAGAAACTGAAAGGCCAAAGTGGCGTGTGAACAGCTCGTTTCTGTCCGTCCTACTAATGGTACAAAGCTGTGTCTAAGCTGGCGTCCAGTAGCACTACAAGACGCGCTATCGCCGACTGACCGTGATGAGAACGTTGCAAGGAATTCCGACATGGATTCTGTCACCGTCGGGCGGGGACGAGAAAGAAGCACTAAAAGTCTAGTTTAACAAACATTTAAAACCTTGAGACATTAAGTTTTGATATACGCGTTGTGTTTTATTTATGACTGGTATTCTTATATAAAATAACATTTTTAACATAATGATTATTCTATTTGTGAAACGAGAAAGAGCATTTCTTACAATTTACTGCATCTTCAATGTCAGTTAACTGTGACTATATCTTCGTGTCAAGTTCTCTTGTATACAGTAGCGACGATAATTAAAAACTTATTTCTAGGGGTGTATGTTTTCTAATACAGTTTTCCGATTGCTCGTGGTCTAAAAATACTTTCCTCGCTGATAAAGTCCATACTGCATAGGAAGGCCACTATCTGACAGGTCTGCGAAAGTAGCGCCACTGTTTACATCTGACATCTGACTACGTATCCTTCCGCCGTCAGCTGTTCCATCAAGTCGGGGCTGTATTTTTTTTATCAAAATGCGGTCAGCTAATCCACTTGCCATTGTACTGTATGCTAAACAAATTTTAAGATATTTTAAGATTAAGATCTGTCTAAAAAAATAAGTAGGTTATAAAAGTAAAAATATGAAATGTTGCAAATAATTGAATATTTGCTAACTCTTTTTTAATTTGTCCGACATAGTGAATTTGGGTTAACATTTGCGAGAAGGTCTGATGTATCTATTATCACACTTTGGACGTTATAGCTAAAATATTTGAGTTGGAAATATGGACGTGGAATAACGTTACAATTGCTAAAAAAACTATTCACGCGTGTCTCACTTTCTACGGAAACAAGGAGATGGGTTTCGAGAGAACAATATGGCGTATAATTTACGTAGACGAACGATTACCGGCAGAATAGAAATTACTTGTACTCAAAATTGTTATACATGAAATATATGTTACTTTAAAAATTATGCAGAGCTCAGGGAAAAATATAACTATTGGCATCTGTTTGTAAATTCGTTATATTTCGCGCAGGAAAGCGGTTAATTTATGGCTGGTAATACCTCGCATAATATCCCAGAGATGGCGCGCACAGCATGTCACGGCGAAGTTTGAGGCGCTGTTTTTTGATAACAGATAGCGTATTTTTTAACGTTGATTGTCCTTATATTATGGGCTGGAAATATATTTCAAATTCGCGTCGTTTCGTCAAATTATTAGGAAAAATAATTCAACAATATTATGCAATATTTCTGTATGCTTTTGAAATTAATATCAAGGACGTGTTGTTGAAAGCGAGGTTGGAGAGGGATGTTGTGCTAACTTCAGAAAACTTTTCCACGTCGTATCGTTCTATTGTACATTTCATTTTGAACACCTATACATAACTACATTATCACGAAGTTTAGTTTTTAACACTAACATCCATTGTTTTGTGACCTTGTAAAATAAAATGTATTAATAAATCGAGGAACTCTTTCTTATCCGCGTATTTTCTGCTTTTCTGATATACATTGGCAGTGCACTCAGAATAGTCAACGTAATTTTAACTTTTGTTCGTTCGCGCATCAGCTGATACAGGATTTTGTAAATGGCACTTTGTTTGTTTCGTATACGTAAAATTACCACTCACTGACTGTCAGAAAGTGGCTTTCTTATACCGTATGGGCCATAGTAACGCATGTGCTAATAGACGACCGCACAATATCTCGATCGTAAAGCGCCGCTGTGGGATGAAACCGACTTTCCGAGATTGTCGTTCTGCCCTTTGATTCGCAAGTCAACCATTCTTAATACTTTCTGTTATTGACACGTCTGGTATGAGAAGAATGGCATGTTGTATTTGAAGGCATGTTGTATTTGAAGGCATGCTGTGATTATGGGGAGGAGTGATACGTATCTGGATTTTTTGAAAATATACAGAAATGTATACACACTAGCAAAAGACTAATATATTATAAAATAAATAATGGTATATTATAAATTAAATTATAAATGCGGAAGATGGAAGTTTCCAACTAAATCAAATAGCCGCGAATTCGAAAGTTTTTTTCAAGTAACAGGTAAATAAATAACGAGTAAATAAATATCACTCGAAGATGTGGTGGATAACGAACTCGGAGTTTACAAAACATGCCCATTGCTCTTCTGTAACCGAAGAATTATTAGACTCCAAAAATTAATATAGCAATTCGGTGACACTTTCTTCTCGGAAATGTAAGAGAAAACTGTAGGCTATTGAGAGCATAGTTACCGTGCGTTCCTCTTGGCTTGCTTACTGCAGTTGTAGTTAACCACATATTGAAACCCTCTCACGCCACAGTCACACGTATGTGACACCACTGCGTGCTTACTTCCGCCAACCATTCTGTCTAACCACGGACCGCAACTCACAGTTTAATGGAACCAAAGCGCGAGTGAAGTCAGAAGGGAAGAGAAGCTCTGCTAACTACAAATTAAACTACATTTTAAGATCGCAATTACACCTAACGGCTGTCATCTTCCGAACTTATGCTCTTCTCTCTTCCTCCTCCCCCTCCCCTCCCCAAATTATTCTCGGGCTTTCACTCTCAAGTCTCTTTATAATGACCAGCATGGCAGAAGTGTTAAATATGTCAAGGTTTAACCCCAAGTTTATGGTTTGAATTGAGCGCAATTTATTAAGCCCATCCTATTAAAAAAAAAAGATCAACATCGAGTGCGATTGTGTTGCGTTCAAACCTTCTAACCGATTTATGCAGTTTTTAACCAAATCGGATGCTTATTTTCAAAATTGCAGTCTTTCGAACTGTTAAAGATATATGCCACATAACAGGAATGAAAACAACGATTGTAACCAAATTTGGTAAACAAACAGTATTTATAATGGGCATTGAATTCACGAATATTATATTTCGTCCGCTACATTCAAATAAAGTACCTGCTTAAAAGTGGATATTATACGCTGACTGACAAAAAAAGGCGAAGCATACAGAAGGCATTGTCCAAAATGGAGGTTATTTCGTACATTTGCGTACCTTCACTGTGTGTATAAATCATTAGAGTTGCAAAAAATTATGTAATAGTAGTTCACGGTAAAGTGAGTACTTGAGGCCCTAGTTACTTTCCCTTACGGCCATTACGTATCCTTTCACCACCTTTTTAAAATAAATATTTCCATGTAAGTAATACGCACAGTGTGTATAATCCACAGCACTCGGAAGTATATATTTATGGAGTATTATTCCAAATGAGATGGTTTTCAAAAGTGCTCACTTAACCGGGAATATCCCATATCGTCCAGAGCGACCACGACAGTACGTGAGTGGTTCCACCGTGATTACAGTGACAGTCAGTATAGTGAGGGAGGAGTCACCAAACACGGGCCGTATGCAGAGATCTTCCTTTCCTTGTCCTTCAAGGCTTCCTTCCAGAAGGAAGGCCGCGCTCCTTTTCTTAAAGTATCGTGCAGAGACGCGAGAAGGCTTGGTCGCTCCTTTCCTTACCGAAGGAAAGGCTTGTCTCGCCCTTTTCGCGAGAAAGGCCGATCGTGTACCGAAGATACACGAACTTTAGTGACGTCATGGAAACGTCATAGTTAATAGCCAATAGGAATAAGTGCAATATTTTGTGTACCTTAATGTTCTTATGTAGTCTATGGTAATGATAATTTGTTTTGATCTGAAAAATGGCATCAGGTGGAAAGTTTGAGTGTTAATAAATAATGAACGAAGCATTTTATTTGGGCTCGTTCTGTCCCTTTTGCTACTATTTATTGCCTACCTTCCGCCATATCTGTACTACACCTATGGTCGTGTGGGAGCCACAGCCCCATACTTCCACATACCCACACACATTACATTATTCGTCTCCATCCCCTTTTCCGAGTATATAATGTCATTTTAATTCAATTTACACTAATTTCTATGGTAGTGTGGGCGCCTTAGTCCCGCAGGGCATAACGCCCAAATTTTCCAAATTACTTTAGGCTGCTTTCTTTTATTGCAGATCACAACATTACCTTCCCTGTTTTATTCTCCTTAAGTAATGTCCTTTTTCATAACTTGTTGGCTTTATTCCATATCCTGTTCCCATAAGGTTTTTTAACCATGGTTCCTTCCCTAGGCTAGTATCCCAGTACATTTACTTCTCCCTGGTATTGTTGTTTTAATTTTGTTAGTTCCTTTGGGGGTTTTCTGTAAAAATAAAAATAATTCACGGAAAATGATATACTTTCACTCTACTAATGATGCAGAACACGAATGTACTTGAGGCACTAACGTCCGACTAATTCCGTAATATGTGCCCACCTAACCTAACAGAACCTACCCCAGGATGGGTGAATCACTATTTTAAATTTTTACACTAACCTAGGATTTTTGGATTTTATGCTAACCTAGAATAGTAGTGTTTTACACTAACCTAGGGTGTTTGCGTTTTACACTAAACTACGAATGTAAGATTGTAGGAATTTAAAGGAACCGTAAAACACACCAAAATAATGTAAATTGTCTCACCTAGACAGGGGGGCTGGTATAATTCCTCTGATGTTAATAGACGTAAACAAACATTTTGCAAGTTTTCTAATATGTTCTACTTATTTTAATATTACGCCCTCTTGAATATGAACAAGGTAAGCTGTGCAGAACCCATTAATGCAACTTTTGTTGGTCTAGGACGTTTCGTTCAGAAACGTAAACAAACTGGCTATACTACTCATTTCGCAATTTTGTTCAATTTTTTTTAAATATTTTGTACTTATCTTAAAGCTACGCTCCTAGTATATTCGTGTTCTACGTTATTAGTAGCGTGGAAATATATCATAATTTTGAATTTATTTAGTGTTTTTCAGAAAAACCCCTAAACTTAATAATTACTGGTTTTGGATAAATTTTCCTCCACCCCCCTGCAGTGTTACTCATCATTGTTTATTTCTGTTACTGTTCACTTCTATATTCAGAACGTCCGTTTCTGTGGAAGAACTAGGTTTTCGTTGGCACACATCTACTCTGTATTGACTGTTCTTTTTGTATTAAAATGATTGTAACCTGTCTCATTGAGATCAATAAACAACCTATGAAATCAGAAATCAAACCAATCAATCAAAATGAATTTTAATGCCAAAATATACATGCATAGTTCTTTATTTAGTATTTGGTACATTTACACACACATTCACAAAATATTACTACATTTACGTCAACTTAACATATTCGTATAATGTATTTAAAATAAAACTGATGAATACACACATTTTGAATACACTACACCAATAAAAATACATATATAGTCTGCTGCAGCTATGTTTCCTTTTTTTTGTGTTACCCAAACTGTTCCTGAATGTTATATTTGAATATGTTTTTCAAGGCTGCTGTATTATTTATGTGGGTAATTGATGATAGTACACAAGTGAAAATAAGAGTACTTACATGCCTGCTCTTTACAAACTGTGTTGTGTTATGCTATTTTATGTGAATTTCTAGGAAGTGTTTTTCTACAATTTCATTTTACAATTCGCAACTTACAATATGTTTACTTGGTTACATGTAACATTGCCAATACTGTTATAAAATTAACTAAGTCAAGCTGATGTGACATACCAAAACATGTTACAGTAGAAATTGTTCATTTCAGTTATTTATTATTCGTCCATGAAGTAAAATATTATACTTATTATAAGGACATCAACAAGAACCTAAAACATTTTAAATTAGTACAATAGATACAGGTCATTAGATTACACTATATTTAACAATATAAGCAAAGTACAATGCATCTAATATAAATACTATTAACTCATTCAATATAAATATATAAGGTGAGGCTTAAAATACACATTCAATTCACATGTTCAATGCATCTCTTCATGCTGTAGTGACACAAATACCTTAAACCTCATATGGTATTAAGTGAATACAACAACTGCTCAGAAACTACGGGGAAATATGTAACTATTCAGAATAGCGGCTTTAATGAAAATAAAAGAACAAATCACGGAAAGTGGTATATTTCCACTCTAATAATTTCACAGAACGCAAATTTACTAAGGGCATTAACGTATTGCCATTACAAACCACTAGTACGAATTTCGTAAATGTGCCCACCTAACTTAATTCTACTTAACCCCGCGATGAGTGAATCACTATTTTACATTTTCAATCTAACCTAGAATTGTAGGGTGTTAATCTAACCGAGGATTGTTGGGTTCATTTAGTATGTTCTACTTATTTTATCATCACGCCCTGCTCAATATTAAAAAGGTATGCTGTGCAGAACCCATTTATGTTACTTTTGTGGGTCTACGGTTTTGCCTTCAAAAAATGCCCTTATTTTGAATAATTAAATTACCATAACACAAAACAAATCCTATCTCAATAAAGTGAAACTGTACAATATGGAATAATACTATACAACAATACAATATAGTAACACACAACACTCATATTATAACCTAGGATTATTTAGTGCATGAATAGTTGTTAGCGCTGAGGTAAGGTAAGGTTACATTATCACAGTTGTATATTACCCTAGCATATGTGGATGTTGTCTTTTATAATATAAATGGTGTTTAAGTGCTATGGCTGTCGTGTAACAGTTCATGTATATTACAAACAATACCTGAGACTAGCGGTGACACACTGCACCTTCTTCAGTAACCTGCAAAAATAACACACAGGATTCTTGAACACACTGCTTTCAAACATCTACCTTTAAGGACAGATGTAAACAGCTATTCCAAACGTCTGTAAAGCATGTATTCCAGTGCTATATGTACACACACACACATATATATATGTCCCTATTATTACATGCTGTAGTTTGTTCGTTTTAATGAAGGTCTGGTTTATAAGAAAGTAGTTCTGAAAGGTTGTATTTACATAAATGAAACAACCGAAATGGATATAAAACGTGTTTATTTTACATCGTCAAGGCATATACAGTAATACAAAATAATCTCTTATAAATTGTACAAATTAAAAATACTATTTATTGCTAAACAACTACAATGCATTTGTAAATTATACATTTGATCACGATAGAACTGTATGCGCTGTACCTGATGTCAACATATCATAATGCGTGGAATTATTAGAGACACACAATCTTCATATGTACTATCATACATAACAAGATGATGATTTTCACATGATATACGATACTACAACAGTTCTTTGAAAACATATACATAGATTATTCTAAAATAAAATGCTTCAATAAACTACAACAACACATTAATGCAACACCTATGATCAATAGTTTTCTAAGGCTATCCTTGAAATGTTTTCTGGATGATTATATAATAATGTTTATTAATTATTTCAGGGCAATTCTAGTGGCTACATTGCATTGTACAAAATGATACTATATGAGATTGTTTTGAAGCATATTTTATATAACATACCTAAATGGTATATTATTTATATTTTATTAGAAAATGGTATTCATATAGTACATGCATTATACTTTGTTTGTATTGTTGTTATGTATTTGAAACACATATGTGTATGATGTACTTATGTATTTAAAATGCTTTACTTGTTGATATGTTCTGATATGTTCTTATATAGATGTTTCATATCAACAAATGAGAAATACATAACATAAATGATTTGAACTGTAACATTTTATGGTATGTCACACCAGTTTGACACATTTACTTTTATTATAACAATATTGGCAATGTGACATGCAATCAAATGTAAATGTTGGAAGTTTATTCTGTGCATAGAATTCCAACAGCTTGTTAATTTGCTGTCATTCACATTTAAAGCTCAAAAAGAAACAAGAAAGCACTAACCTGATTATGGTTATCCATTCTGTGCCAGTTTCCACATCACCTTAGAGATATACCACTGGTGGTAAACATCCGGAGGTACAGCACGCAGTGCGTTACTCTTTTTTTACATGGAGAGTTCCCCAGGAAGCCTATAACCATGTCACAAGTATGCAACAATGTTGAATTATAAAAACAACTTCACAAGTGGTTTTTATAATACAGCATAATTTGCTTACATGAGAAAATGAGCATTAACAGTTGGAGAGATGTATTGTTGTAAGAATAGTGGTTATCAATTAAAGTTTTGCTGGATGAATGTAGCTCTGACTTCAGCTCCACGAATATTCCGTGGTGCAGCAATCTCCATAGCAGGAACGGGAGGTATGAAATGATCCTCGTCAGTTGGAGGAGGTGGTAGTGGCTCACCATGAGCGACTGCAATGTTATGTAACACAGCACATGCAGCGATGACCCTGCTGGTTGTATGGAGGCTTGTCCGTTGTCGATGGCCGAAGCATGCAAACCTGGGTTTCCATACTCGGAACAGCCTTTCCACTGTGTTCATGGTCCTCTTATGTGCTGCGTTGTACCTGTTTTCTGCAGCTGTTGTTGGGACCAGTAATGGAGTGAAGAGAAATGGCAGTTGAGGGTAGCCATTGTCTACCAGCAGTATTCCTGGCAGAGAGCGATTTTCAAAACGGGTCATCACCACGCTGTTATTGAATATCCTCGAGTCGTGAGTACTGCCGGGCCACCTAGTCACAATGTCCAGAATCTGTAGGTTAGGGCCTGAGACAACCTTAAAATGTCATTTAACAATGTAATCGAACATATTAACAACGATGAATGCTGGCAGACAAAAACATTTTAGTATTGGCATATTTAAAATAAATTGTATGGTATTAAATGATTTGTATCCAATAAACATTACACACACAATCCTGTACATAAACAATCATGTGGTACACATCCCAGCAAACATACCTGAACATTGAGCGACATATATCCTTTCCTATTACGGTACACCTCTGCAAACTGGCCACCTGGGCTCCTAATGCCAATGTACGTGCAACCAATGCATCCACTTACACCAGGAAACCCACCATTCACATAGAACAGCCTGTAATTTTCCTGGCGTTGTGGCTGTCAAGGAAAATTCACAAACCACAAGAGGTGCAATGCTAGTTCAGAGGATACTACCTGTTACAAAAGTCAGTATGTGTAAGAAATGCCTCAGCTTTATTTACACAATTCAACTCAACTACCTGCGAGAAATACGAGACACCTTATCGCAGATATCACTGATTACCACACAAGCTTATTTTAATATTGCATGTCAGACATATTGGGACGCATGTACTGATGATCACTGCACATCACTACTGTGGTCACAGACATATGACAGATGTTTAAACACGAGAAGATGGACTAAAGTGTAATTTACTATTTACATTGTATAGGATATTTGCCAGTAATTGTACTGTCCACATCATTTAGAGCGTTCTGACGTGACCACACTGAAGGTCATGTTGCAAGTATTTTAAGCATCTAATCTAATAGGTACTTGTGCATGGATAACCTAGTGGGTACTTTTGGCTTGCATGGCTCAGCTGATTTGCATTCCTTACATAGTATCATTAAGGGCTGGATCTGCAACCTATTATACTAGCATGAACAAACTGCAATACCAATTTCACACCCAACAATTAATTTGGAAATCAACTGATTTACGCTTGGGGTTGATACACCACCTACACCAAGCACCACCACTTGATACAAAATGAACACACCATCAAGTAATAATAATAACCAACAATATATCGGTATTAGGCTACCGCCCAGTTGCGAGCTCTCTCACCTCTTATCTAACTGACTAAACTCCTATTCCACGCCCTTCCTGAACCCCATACACTGTTTCCTATTATGCTACACTAACCTAACAACACATTTCTATGCAGATACACAAGCATCTCCAAATTTATTGCTTAGCATAGTACTTATTAAATAAACATTTGTAACCTACATGGTATGTTGGCTGCATTAACTTATTACTATTAATATTACAGTGCCCTCAAAGTCCGGGAACAAATCATTCCTTTAAATTACAGGGCCCTTAAACTCTGCTTGTTGTACTTAATAAGCAACATATATTCTGCATTACAGTTAGCTTTAAATCTGCATGTGATACTAAATATACAACATAAATTTAATGTCGGTTTATATTTCTTTATCTTTACAATCCTGCTCACCGTTGCCTGATTGGCATGGCATAGGTCACCGCAAACATTCTGCAACAAAAAATATTTGCCATACAAATTGATTTAACCTATTCACATCCGACTAACTACCTAGCAGACACACGGAACATGACTAGAAAATACTTTCAATTGTAACTTTGTTACAACGTATACCCAAAAGGAATGTTTATTTTAAACTACCTGCAAATGTAAAACATGTTAATTATGTTCGAAAATTTAAAATGGAATTGAAAACATATCTGTTGATGAAAGCATATTATACAGTAGATGAACATTTAAGTGACAAAAACAATGATTGACAACTAATAGTGTTTTGTTTTGTGTTAATGTATTTGGATTGTAATGGATACTGTATTTCCAATTTTCATATTTAAATTTCTTAATTTGGTTACGTACACCTACATTTACTATTCTATATATTGGCAACTGATAAATTGCTGTTATATGTGTATGGAAATTATTCATATCTGACAGATGTAAGTTCTATTTGTCAATTCATATAATTATATTGTAATGAGTATGTTGATAACTGAGCTCTTGTATTTTATATATTGTCAAATTACTAATTGCGATTACTTTTGTATGGAAACTATTAAGATCTTACATATTATTGTCCTATTTGTTTATGTAGTATATTTCATTTGTGTAGTCTGTATTTTTGACAGGTGACAGTTAATTTGTATTCTGGTATTTATATTTGACAAGTTACACTCCATATGTATTGAGATTTATGCGATGATAAATAAATAAATACCATTGCCGTAACGACGGTGTCATTTAGAGGTTAATGCACTCAGTTTTCATTACAAATGCATACGAAAACCAAATAACACTGTACCCACCTGGAAACTACTGCTGCCATAAAATCGGAGGGCGATAACAACTTTCAGGACTGGTGGCACTGGCAATCCTCCTCTATCTCCGTTATCGGAAGCAACGAGAGGCACAATAGTGTCCATTACAGTGTGTTTCGTAAAACGAAAACGTTTCACAAACTCTACTTCCGAAAAGTATTCGCACGGGTTTTGGCCATCGTGCAAATACCGACGAGGACGTTCATTACGTTGACGATTCTCGACACGCTGAAGTAAATCCAAATGATCTTCGTCAAATAACCTTGCCACTTCGTACTCCATTACAATCATCACCACTACACACAATCGTTGTTTACATAAACATTACACTGAATATAAATGGGATGACCACAATAATTTTTCGGAGTTTAAAATAAGCAGTGAAATAATTCCCACATGTTAATTACAATAAATGTTCATCATTTACACATAGCATACGTCACAATTGATCTTTAATTGAATGTTACAAATTATTAAACAGGTGTCATTTTCGATGGTTTCGCCCTGCATCTTGCTTAAGAAAGCTAAAAGGCACGCATTGGGCAACCTTATTTCCCGCCACTTCCTTTCCTTAAATTAAAGGTAGCCTTCAACAAGTTACGCTTAAGGGAGGTTCTTGCATTGTAATGAAGGTTTCCTTGTTCATTTCAGGCCGCCTTCGTGAAAAAGGAAGATCTCTACATACGGCCCAATATCTCGTCGATGCAATAAACAAAATTACCCACACTTGACAGATATGAATAAAGGCACCATTTCACGAGTGTGCCGTGAATATCGGGAATCCAGTAAAACATCAAATTTTCGACATCGCTGCAGCCGGAAAACGATCGTGAACGAACGGGACAAACGACGACTGACGAGAGTCATTAAACGTGACAGACGTGCAACCTTTTCTCAAATTGGCATAGATTTCTATGCTGGGGCATCAACAAGTGCCAGCGTGCTAACAATTCAACGGACCATCATTGATATGGACTTTCCTTACCGAAGGTCCACTCGTGTACCGTTTTTGACTGCATGACACAAAGCTTTACGCCTAGCCTGGACCTGCCAACACCACCATTGGACTGTTGATGACTGGAAAAATGTTGCCTTGCCTGACTAGTCTCGTTTCCAACTGTATCGGGCGGATGGACGTGTAGGGGTATGGAGACATCCTCATGAATCCATGGACCCTACATGTCAACATGGGACTGTTCAAGCTGGTGGAGGCTCTGTCATTGTATGGGGCGTGTGCAGTTGGCGTGAAATGGGACCCCTGATACGTCTAGATACGACTCTGACAGGTGACAGATACGTAAGCATCCTGTCCGATCACCTGCACCCATTCATGTCCATTGTGCATTCCGACGGGCGTGGACAATTTCAGCAGGACAATGCTGGACCTAGCACGCCGAGAGTTGCTACCGAGTGGCTCCAGGAACACTCTTCTGACTTTAGACACTTCCATTGGCCACCTAAATCACCATACATGAACATACTTGAGCATATCTGGGATGCCTTGCAACCTGCTGTTCAGAAGAGATCTCCACCACCTCGCACTCCTATGGATTTGTGGACTGCCCTGCAGGATTCATGGTGTGAAATGCCTCCTGCATACCTTCAGACATTAGTCGAGTCTATGCCACGTCGTCTTGCAGCATTTCTGCATGCCCGCGGGGGCCCTGCACGATTTTAGGCAGGTGTACCAGTTTTTGACTCTTCAGTGTATATCACAACGGCCCTCTGCTCGGGTCAGTGGCTGCGTGTGGGCACACAAGCTTCCGGTCAAAGAATAAAAACTGCACCCAGTACCTTAGGATCGCCGTGTTATGCGCCAAGCAATACACGACTGTGTGATATCGGTGCTTGCCACGTGCACGCATTTCACGGTGTTTCTATAACACACCAAGCCATCCCGCACCATGTCTAGGCGACTAGCGTCAGCCGATATTACAATTCATGTTTCTATGCGCATGCTGCTGTTAAGGCTATTCGCAATGCAAAACTGTTTTGCAATATTTCAGTAGTGCACGCAATACTGCATATATTTTTATTACTCAATTACTTTTAAAGTTTGTTTTTTAAAACAAAATAATTTATATTTGGAAAATACTTTTACGTCATGCTAGGAGAAATATGTGGGCAATACTTGAGTTTTGCATTATTATTTTTCACTTCTACAAATAAACAAAAATACAGCTCAATAATTTTAATTTATAATAAACTATAAAGTCCTAAATTCGTAAAAAATAAGTATTTTGAAGCACTCAAATCATGAATTCGTTTTGCTACTATTCTTTGAAAATCTTCAATAAATATTTTTACTTTTTATAAATCTAAACATAAAGTTTTGTTAGACTGTTCAAATAAGTTAGATTAAACTAGGTGTTTGTTGAAATCTGTTTTTAATCCTCTTTGGTATCTAATTAAAACTGGTTTTTCGCGTTTGCACTGTATAAGAATGATAAGCTCTGTCTTCTAAGAATTAAAGCCATGCGACTCTAAGAAAGACACACAGTTGCAACTACAGGTAGCAAATGCCCGTTTTCAACAAAATATCGATGGGATATCGCTGTGGCGTTTAAACTTCCTGTCTGTATGTCTGTGTGTGTTTCCCCTAATACTTTCGAACCGGTTAACCGAATTTTAACAAACTCGGTACACTTTGGTATTTAGTAAGGACATTCTACTTTTATAGTTTTCAACCACACTGGATACATGTTTAAAAATTGTGGTAATTTTAAAATTAAGGGTAATACCGTATGTCAAATCTCAGCAGCCATTTAACCAATCTAAACCAAATTTTGCATCTTGTCAGTGCATGAAGTAAACAGTTAGTTTAGAGAGCAATATTGTTATTGGTCCGCCATTTTGGAGTATAAAACTACATAGATTTTAAGCTTTTAAGTTATATCTCTGGAAATATTGAAACGATTCCCACCAAACGCACAGTGACTTACATTAATATTCGGAAAACTGGAAATTCTAGAAAAATAGATAATAGTAACTGTATTTATAATTGTTGTGTAACGAAAATAAGATCTTGCTAATGAGTAAAGTTCCATAACCAATAGTATATTGAAAAGCCAATATAGAATATAGGAATATGATATTTCTGTTACACAATATGTGTACATACAAAAATACTATAATATTACTGTTAATTACTGTACTAGCATATAAGTAAACTCTTGTAGGCTATGTAAACACAAGTAATGCAAATGGATAAGGCACTTATTTTCGAAATTTAGGTAATATAAATATTTTAAGTTAACTGCTGTATATACCACACCATTTGACATATTTCGACCAAACTTGGTATGCTGAAAGTTTCTAAAACAAAATAGAGGGAGAAAGTGTACACGTTACCAGCACGGGGACTAGAACTACGTGAGGCGTTGTGACTCTACGCCCATAACCACAACACCAACATGATTTACAAACTTTCCAATTACTTTTGTAGCAGGAAATACCTGCAACATATTAGTGAATTTATTCAGTTAGAAAAAAACATCTATTTCATTTTAAGAGTTGTGTGTAGAAATGAAACATTAACAGTCAATGCGTCTCTTTTTGTACGCAACTACTCTTTACCTCACCTCTAGTTTTTGCACAAACAGCTATATACAGTTTTACTTTGTCGAGAGTGCGCCATTTTTCTTGAGTTCGTGGATACGGGTCAGTATAGTACAAACATTTATTGAGGTCCATTCCAAACACGGCTTTTGTGCTTTTACAAACGAGTCATTTTGCAAGATAATTTTTTCTACTGTTACAAACATTTGTAAAATTGCGAACAATTTCTCGGCGAGAATTATAATTTTTTTACAGCGTACATTATATTCAACCTAATGCCTCCTTTCTTTTGACGCCGTTATCCATATGGATGCTGTTATAAGGATTTTGATAACTACAAGGAAGTTCAAGAAACCAACAGCTAAATAAAAACATATTTATCAATGTGTCGTAAAAAAAAATTATTTGTTTGCAGGAGTAGCAATTTTCCTGCTTTTGGATTATTGCCAGTTAAATGAAAAGAAATCGTCGTCTAGGTACTTCAAACCGACGAAAATTAAAAAGAATGCCACATTCATTCCCATCGTAATTCCGTGACGTGCGTATTTAGCCTGTGAAGGCAGTAGATGGGCCGAATACGTGCTTGAAATCATTTCCAAGGATTGCGGTCTACTTTATTTACAATTACAAAATACATTTACTTTCTATATGATGACGCCATTTTCGACCAAGGTTTTGCTGAATACCTCAAGTAATTTTTTTTTTTTAATAAAACAAAGGACGATCTTACTGATCTCCACAAGTTTAAAGGCAAATTTCCTGCATATTTAAAGAATATTTTTGTAGTCTAAATAATTTTATAATGCTTGAATGAAATCATCGTGACCACTGATAAGGCAGCAGGGTTGGTATTCTTATGTAACTTAAGTATTATGGTTGCGTAGCAAATCAAGTGTTAAGGGGACTATTTTTAGGTATACGTTAATTATTTCTTACAAATTAATTTATAAATAATATTTGTTGGGGAAGAGTGGGGAGTGTCTGGCACCTAGTGAAACGTTTGTGAATTGAGTGGCTACCATTAAGTTTGAAATGGAATGAGATCCTAAGAAAATAGGCGATGGAAGGATAATTGGGTAAATGGGAGTACCCCGACAGAACTCACCGTCAAATGCCCGCTACGTTTTTCTAACTTGGATAAATATAGACTCGAGTACCTACGCAACGGAATTTAAAATAACACTTATTATTAGGATGCTGCTGTAAATTCTAATTTCTAAAGGCATTTAACGGGTGAAAAGCGGATATAACTGGTTCGCGGTGACACCTCAGATACACCTTCTATTGTTTGTGGGTAACCAGTCGATTCGGAACGTCATTATTTCCTTGCAGTCCTGCAACATAGATTCAGTTGTTTCAATTAGCACAATACCTTTTTTTTTTGTTCGCGGCGCATCAGTTGGCGACGACGTAATTCGTGTTGGGTGCGGGGTCCCCTTCCTCCGACTACCGTTGCGAGGGACCTGCTTGTATGCAGAGTTGCCCGACGATGATTGACCTTGTTCACTTCTGGCAAGTGTTTGCGTTTGAAAAGTGAGGGGCGTGAAAGAGGGGTTGGCGATTGAGGGGGGGGGGAGGTAGTGGCGCTAGCTGTACGAGAGGAGTTCTGATTGTTTAGCTGTAGGACGTTCCATCTCATTTCCCCGATCAGCTCGTCCCTGCCCCCTCGTATGCGCCGTGTTTTGGTACGATGCCGGGGGACGCCGCGGATGAAATTCGATTTGAATTAATCAGTAGTGTTGACTCGGCCGGCCAGATTACCCCTGGTCTGGAGGTCTGGGGAGCGGGCAGGCACCAGTGTTTGCAGGTTCTTGTGCCTTCGGAGTTACTTACCGGCAGTTAATTGCGCCTAGACGTATCTCCGGTCCAAACCTCGTTCCAGAAGATCCGACACTGGCTGCTCGTATACTACACTCGGGCCTTCGTTTCAGGGAAATAAAGGTGGAACTTCTTTAGATTAGATTAATTCCTTCTGTCTGTGCGTCCTTGGTCGTGTCAATGTTTGCCCAGGCACACTACTCGGCGAACCTCAGTACCTTCTCTGCGGTTATCTGATTTTTCAATTCCGCTACTGCTCTACGTTGTATTAATTATAATATATATATTTATTACATATGCTAAACTATATTTTGAATTTAATCCTTGAGAAGTTGGATTTTTCTACTTTCACAATTAGTTTTAAACTAATAAAAAAAATTTTTATGATCTGTTTGAAAAAAATTGTTTAGTCTAGGTTGAACAACGTTTGTTTAGTTAAAATATTTATTAAAAAATTAAAACATGTGTAAACACTACTTAATTTTATAAAATTATTTTACAAAATATTTGAGTAATTAATATTCTTCATTAAATTGATGATTACAAATTTTTTTGTTTTATACTAAAGAAATAAATTTACACATAAATTTTGATGACTAATTAAAAATTTTAGATTCACCATCGTTAGATTAAATTTTTTTACTTAATTTGTTCTGAAATGTAAATCAATTAGTAAATTGAAATATTGCAATTTAAATTACTAAAATGAATGCTTTAATTATGACCGGGTTATGGGTGCACCTGTCAGAACACTACTTGCATGATATGAGAGTTTGCCTACTACCGGCTGACTTGCAAACACGAAAGCACTAACAGACGGTGTTTGAGTGAAGAGTACCGTGAAAGCTATTTACAAATAAATTTTTCTCCTTAGCAAATAACCGTTTCTATTGCAAGCCAGTCAGGAATAAGAAATTTCATAAACGTCTGCTTGTATAATTCTTTGCAATCGTTTTCAAACTTAGGGAATTTAGGATACAGATCTTGCAGCGTTTTGTAGTCTACGGACAGAGTGAAGCGTTATGATTTCTGTTTGTTATTCCTGGTTACAGACATGTACACACACACACACACACACATACACACATGATTATATAAGCCAGTTTGTTTCGAGGAAAACAGCATGAAAAGTTTATTGTGAATCCAGCCTGAAGACTAGCAGGCAGTTCAAGAACTTTAATATCTCGACATATCTGGAGCTAATGTTTTAAATATTTATCGTCAGTCATAAGAAAATTATGATTTCTTGATTTACCTCGTGTTTCCTACATGAGTAAAGGGGACCAATGTCAGTTTTCTTCCTTTATTTAAAGGCAGCTCTTTTAGATTTGAAACTTTTCATACTTACCACTTTTGAAGATAATGTTGCCATCCAGCTCCATTATAAAACTATTTATCTATATTCACACCTGAACATACACGTTGAATTCCTTTTTTGAAAATATACATATACTGTATGTCTTCTATTAAAAATTATAATATGCATCTCTAATAATTGAAATATTCGTCCCTTGCTGGTTATAATTGTCAAATCACTGACAAAATAATTTCGCTTCTTCTGTCATAATATGTGAGGCGATACTTCATGACATTCATGGCTGTACTGTTCCAAACGTTGTGCATTTTGCGATTCTTTTTCCTCTTATGGTTCTGATGAAGTGTTTTGCACGCGAAAGTCAAGGATGGGCTGCATTTTAAATGAACCACAGATTATCCACTTCAGGCATGAAAGGATAATTACTACGACGTGTAGTGATTCTGGAGATTCCGCCAACTTTCGTGGAGAAAATGTAATGGCACGATCTTTTGGCTTGCGAAAAACAATTAGAGAATCAAACAGCGTTGCTAGGCGTATCTTTTAAATCTATTTCACAATAGTAACTGTGCAGGATACGCAAACAATAAGATGTGTAAAAATATTACTTTACAGTAAAAGTACAGTTTATGAGCCTTTATATCTGAGTCACTGACTAGCTTACTTTGTGTTTATGGAATAAATTTGCCGCATACACAAAAAAAGACATAGTGGTGGTATACACATATAGTGGCTGTCATTATGTGAATTATAAAGTGAATTTACTATTACTAAGAAATCCCAGGTCCTGATAGTCCACAAAGAACAAATGAAAACACATGTGAACGCAAAATGAGGTAGCAGTGAAAAGAAGTAAAAAATACACGTGACTCAATTTGGACATGTACTTAATCGTATGGCTGGTGTAGCTAGCTAAGCGAAATCGACCAGTCAGTATAAGTGTCATTCCGCACAAATATATTGCCACACCATATAGTGGTTAATTGATAACCTTCTTCTAATACGGCGCATAGCCGTCTGTCAGTGATGTTAAATTAATTTGACGGGAAAGAGGAACAGATTATAAAAAAATAATTCTGGGAAACATTGAAATAAATAAAATTACCTTAACAACAAGTCAGTCTCCTGGCAGAGAGCAAAAAAATAAAAAAAAAGATTGCGGTATTACCACAATATTAATAAAATGACTACCAACTTCTTATACATAGTTTCCCAAATCGAAATCAATTACGTATCTGAAATTTCACTAACGATTCATTACGAACGAAGACTTGATAATTAGTGACCACAATATAATTCTAAGATAGAATAAAAGAAAAGGTTTTTTAAGTTTTGTAATTAAATTGTTTTTGGCAGTGAAGGAGCTGTAGTGGAGTGGACCAGTATCGTGGAAACAACTATGAAGCCACTAGAGGCAGAGCGTGGTCGGTGCTCTGTAATCGCGCTACTACGGTCGGCGGATGTGATGTGGTGTCCTCTAACGCCCACACCTCCATTCTTGTATATTTGTATGGCACTGATGGGGCTGTAGTGGAGTGGACCAGTATCGTGGAAACAACTATGAAGCCACTAGAGGCAGAGCGTGGTCGGTGCTCTGTAATCGCGCTACTACGGTCGGCGGATGTGATGTGGTGTCCTCTAACGCCCACACCTCCATTCTTGTATATTTGTATGGCACTGATGGGGCTGTAGTGGAGTGGACCAGTATCGTGGAAACAACTATGAAGCCACTAGAGGCAGAGCGTGGTCGGTGCTCTGTAATCGCGCTACTACGGTCGGCGGATGTGATGTGGTGTCCTCTAACGCCCACACCTCCATTCTTGATGGTCACCTTGTTTGTTTAGTTTATTTCTGTGTGACAGAGTGTCTGTGTCACAAATATTTCATCATTCTCCACGAGTTCACAAGAAATTTTAGCGTACTTTTACTTTTATCACATGAAATATTGTTGTTTCTTAGCAACGATTGGCAGGATATAAAAAGGGGAATGAAAGGGAAGAAACTGTTTAATAGACCCTGCTATGAAAACAATGGAGGTGACGATTTTTCAACGAAGACACATCGCCTGTTTAAATGACTACTGGCAAGGCAGCGAAGCTTCGACAGTTGCAGCATTCCAAGATCAAGGGTGCCGCCTACTTGGAGCTTAATAGCCCGTTTGAGGATCAGAAGCAAACTAGCGATAAGGGCGACACTAACACGCTTGCCTTGAGCCACATCGTTCCTAAGTGCAATTCACTGAACTGGCCTGCAGTGTTTCCGTTGTGCTGCGTGTACCTATGGCACTTCAAGCGGTGACCTTATCATATTATTGGTGAAAAGTCTGAAGCAAAGTTAAAAGCAGGTCCCAATAATAGTTTCGTATGTGTCCGACCAGTGTAATATGAGTTGCAGGCGTGGGAAAATGGCAATTTTTAGCTATATTGGTGGGCTGGGAAATAGTATTTATAATTTGCATGATGTATTGGGAGTACTATAAGTACTTCGTCTCAAGTGTGTTTTCTTTTCGTACGTTGGTATAATGGAGACACGTTTAGCGGTTTCGTAAAAAGAAAACGCGGATTTCAAGCTCTCTGCGACGCAGTTCAAGCGCCAGGTAGGCAGCGTCTTTAAGGAAAACCATCTCTGTATATTTTAAATGTTTGCACCAGCCAGAATGCCACTGAAGCTCCAGTCATGATTTTCACTTGTCATGCGACGTTCTTGATTTTTCTAGACAAACCTTGTTCCCGCGAGCAACTTTGCATGTGCGGAAACCGTGTGGAGGTTAATGTGGGTAGTATACACATGTATACTAGTCGTGAGGCAGACACGAGGCAGAACTGTGCTACGTTCGCCGAGTAGGAGGACGGCGCCACGACCTAACTTAGTCTTCCTCCTGGCGCGAGGAAGACTAAGGACGAGAGACGAGACTTATTCCGTCCAAAAAAAATATTAAGTATCAGAGTGGTAGTTGAACTTTTTACTGGAAGATCCAGTTTGTACTCAGTCGTGGGAAGTTATCTGAGTTTCTCTCATGACGGAAACGCTTTATACGTATAGGGATGGGGACTCGTATGCATTGATGAGGAGAAAAACTTGTTAACGTTAGACTTCAATGTCCTATTAAGAAAGATACTCTTGGGTTAGTTATACATTTAAGTGGAGATACTAAAGCGTGTCTAGAGCACGAACCTACAGTAAAATGGGAATTTCAATTCTCTGACAAGGGGAGAATTTCGGTGAAAAGGGCGGCGATCTAAGTGATGAGACTTAGACGTTCCAGACTGTTTTTTTGTGTGGGCAGAATGAGAGGCTGCGTGGACCTGAGTCTTTGTAAACCACCTATATATATGTTGTGTGGGGTGACAAGTACCCCCGGCTCTACTCTGTTAAAGACTAAGAAAGTAACAACTTGGATTGGCTACGCTGTTGGTGTGTGTGCTTGAGGCAGTATCTCTTGAGAAGATCCAGTTCATCTGCGACAGTGACGATAGGGTTTTATAGTATGACGGGACTTATCTAGAGTTGCTCTAAGGATGTATATATCTTATTGAACATACCTCAAAGCAGTCTTCGGATGTTATTTTCCAAAATATTGTACACACGAGAAAGGAAAATATTTGTGTGATTGGTTTTAGCCGAATCTACGTAGTCTTCTGTTAAATGGTAAAATATTTCAAAAATTTTTTGGCAGAGCTTTAAATTATGTCTTGGAAATTAAGGTTAAATGTGTTTACCTAGGAGTTTGTATTTAGGGATGATTTTGATGGTGGACTAAAATGCTTCCCTTTCTTGAAACAAATTTTGTGTGGAATTTGAAGTTAGCTTGGGAGGTTGTGGTGGAACGTGATGGGTGTGTATACTCGAGAACAATCTGCCACATTTGTTAACATCCCCGCTGTTATGTTGAGACGTTAACTGATAGATGACTTGCATACTAAACTGATAAAAACATACATATAAAATGCCACATTCATTACCCGGTATTCCAACTTGAAACTTGGTATCCGAGCCCGCCTTCGCGATGTCGGCCACACAGCTCACTTACAAAATTATTAAATAATTGACACTTGCTTCGGCCGGTAATCTCAATGAAAGTTCCAGATTTCCTTTCTGGAATGTGTATGGGTCAAAATGCGTGTGGTTTTGAAAATGTTTTTCACAGTTAAGTTGGTTATGTAAATTTATTTTTTGTCATAAATATTTTATAAGTATTTTTTATTTTATGCTTAAATGTAATCGTGGCAGCTTACGTAGATTTAAATTGCCACTCAAGTCTATAGCTTCCTCCAAGATCCAAAATCTAAATCTCTAAATTTGACGCCTTAGTAACATAAACCAGATAGGAGTCATACTCAGAATAAATTATGCGTCTTATGATGCTCAGTTGGCAACACATGATTATGTTCCTTTCGTTTTTTGAAGAAAAAAAGAACAGATACATGTAAATAATTTATTATTAGTTTAGCTAATTATGTTTTTGTAAACCAACAGTGGCAAACACTGCAGGAACATCACTTACAGTTACCAGACAGAAATACCCTTGCAGAAGTAAATATTCAATAATACTACAAACATCACGACTATTACATGCGAATTGCATTTATTCACTAATTAAATGTTCAGAAGGCAATGAAATAGGAAATCAGGTTTACCGGGAAAATGTCAGTTAACAGAAAGCAAATTTAGACTAAGAAATGGGCATCATTCATAGTTAGGTCTGAGGGCTGTTTTAAATGCAGTTGTTGCTGCGCGAATATTTTAGTTAGGTATTTTTAGTCTTGAGAAATAGATTTTGAGCTATGGAACTAAACTTTTCTTATAAACGACCGCCAAAACAGATCGCAACTTGCATGCGAGCTTGCCCGTGGCCTTCATGTACTTTAACCAAACAAAATGTTTTTGTTTTGATAAAGAGTAATATAATTTTTACTAATAAACTTTACGTAATTTACTAGGTTCGTAGGTAGATGACACATAAAATGTTACTTTTTTCACGTATTTTTTTGCATGTGAAATGGTTACAAAAGAAAGTAATAGTAAAAAAATCTTTACTCGAGTTAGTAGCGATATTTCTTTAAAGACAATAAATACTCTTGGGATGACTACAGACAAAGTATGAATGAAAAATTTCAAAGAGTTGGGAGAAGAATTTTTTGGTAGGTATCGGAGGATCGGTACAAATTAATTTTCAGATGATTTGTAAACATGTAAGTTTTACACTGGAATATGTTAAAATAATCACAAGCAACAATGCAAATCTATCGAGTGAAATTATGTTTAGTAATACGGTTTTAGCCATTCCGATTTTTTATATATTTTTATTATTAATTATTGACATTGTTTATTGCGCAATAATTATTACAGCGTTAAATTTCTTACATGCCACTTGTAATAAAGAAATATTTGCCGAGCAGAAAGTAGGTAAATTTAACGTATACTAATTTTTAGATCATTGAATGTACAGGAAGTAAACGTTTTTAATGTTACAACTGAGCACACTTACTTACGAGTATCATGACATAAAAGTTAAAAATTACAAGTAAATCACGTTATCTGGCTGGGAAAGAATTTTCTCACATAAGCCAGCATCTTGACTGTAACACTTAAAAAATACACAA
This sequence comes from Clitarchus hookeri, assembly GCA_002778355.1. Classification (NCBI taxonomy): domain Eukaryota; kingdom Metazoa; phylum Arthropoda; class Insecta; order Phasmatodea; family Phasmatidae; genus Clitarchus; species Clitarchus hookeri. The sequence goes on from NQII01000731.1 coordinate 101,068, forward strand.
ATATTGTCCAACAGTTTGTCTGTTGTTAGTTAAAAAGTGTCAATTTAACAAATAGAAAATTACAATAAATATTTAGTGTAATATATGTTTCTTACGCTCTAATACAATATCAAAACAGTCGTTATATTAGTTGATATTTGAATATTATATAGATGTGCCTCGGTATTGACATCCAAATGAACTGAGCTACTGAATCAATCTATATGAATTCTTCTGAATGTAGTGTTTACCATCGGTGTAATTCAGTCATGCTGACGTCTCATTTTACTATCAAAACAGTACTAAGCCGTATTGTTTTACTACCTGCTTATACAAAACATGTTTATAAGAAACGATTATTGCACCTTGCCATGATAAATGCAAGAATCGTCACGACCAGAGGCAAAATAAGAGGCCAGTTATACCCAGTATAATAGATTGCATTACAACTTACAGTGATTCATGTGAGATCTAGCTATGACGTAAGATGCACCGAGTACCGTTTAGAAATTGTCTGAATATCAGACAAACAACTCAGAGTGTACCTTGCACAAGATTCGGTTATAACTCATGACATACCAGCTTTGTGCACTCACGTTATAATATTCTCGTAAAGTACTGTTTAATAATGAAAGTCACTTCATCAATAAAATTAATTTGTAACTTTCGTATGTCCACGCAACTTCATAGCATATTTATTTAATCTGTATATGAGGTGTGTTAAAAAAATAAGGTGACTTCGCACATTTCGAGGGCTACGTACATTATCGATTATCGATTGTTTTTATTTTTATGTTGGTACACATGTCCCCAACATATGTCGACATTATCAGCCGTTTTGCCTTGTTAGTTTGTTTGTGACAGATATAAAGGTTAGACTTGTTTTGGTGTGCTTGGCGGTTTTTTGCTATCGCAAACAATGGATCAAAGAATCTGTATTAACAACACCGTGATCGTGCCTCAGCCACCGTATTCACCGGACGTGGCCCCCTACGACTTGTTCCTGTTCCCAAAACTGAAGAGACCCATGAAACGACGGAGGTTTGCCACGATTGAGGAGATAAAGACCTGGGAGACTTCAATGCCATATCAAAATGCGCATCATAAGTGCTTCGAGGATTGGCAAAAAGCGCTGGTACAAGTGTAATATATCTGAGGGGGATTACTTTGAAGGGGACAAAATAGATATTGATGAATACATCAATATTTATCGAGACAAAGTCACAAAATAACAAGTCACCTTATTTTTTTAACACACCTTGTACTGCTTATTAATACTCTTTCTGTGGATAACGGGTAGCATGTCGATGATCGATGTGATTTATTGTGTTAATTATTCTGAAACGTGGATACATTCAGGACAGTCCGTCAATAGACATTATAAAATTAAGAAACAACTTTTTTATAGGGCTAAAGTGAATTGATAATAGTTTATTTGGGAAACATACATTCATATTCACCCGTATATATATATATATATATATATACACCCATATATATTTCGGTGTGTATATATATATATATATGTATAAATCGTTCTTTTCTGTTTCTTATATTTCAAAAATGCGCTGTAATATTCCAAATAAATTATTTTGAAATTGAATCATGATAATTATTGTTCCTTCATCCGAGGGCTCTACCGGAGCTCGTGCAAGCGAATGCAGTTCCCACGGCTGTGCTGACGGTTTCTAAGAAGACAGATATGCATTCTTGAAGATAACGGTTGCCAGGCACTTGACGGGTCGGCTGCGACAACCGGATATGCGGAGTGGCACACGGACCCACACTAATGCCTGCGTACCCGAGGACGTCGCCCACGGCTCTATCAGTAAGTGTAGACTATTTCCCGCCTCGCCCCCTCACAACATCTCTGGTCCAGACGCCTGGCAATGGGGATGAATAGGTTCGGCGCATCCTCCCGGGAGCTGGACTCACGCGCTCGCCTTCTGTGCAGGGGGAGCCAGACGGATGGAGATTGGGTTTTGTGGGTAATGGAGTCTTGTAGGGAAGGGGTGGAGGGGTTGTTGGGACGGATGGATGTTAGGGTTACGAGCTCTGCGCCCCTTCCCGACCTGCCTGGTGTCAAGGGAGCACGCCACGTCCCGGCCAGGCCGTGCTCCTGGGGCTCGCCATCGGG
>NQII01000731.1:106936-175179 GCA_002778355.1 Clitarchus hookeri
AAATCATTGTTTTTCACATGGGCAGTTATACGTTGCGTGTTCACGAGTTGGGAAACCATCCGCTTTGTTTGTGTTAACGTCAGACCAAAAAACAAAAAATGTGGTTTACCAAAGAGCACTTCAATGAAACGTATTTACTTTGGATTCACTTTCATTTACTTAGAGAAGTTCAATTCATTACTGTTGTGAAATGAAATAAAATGTTTCCTTTTCAAATATAAAAAAAATGTTTCTTCATGTTTTAATCACCAAACAAAATGTTGCATAAAACGAAGCCATCTGGTGGCGAAACGGAGTTCGCCGGGTTTGCTAGTTTTAAATAAATGTTATGTCGAGGTCTTTTCGATGCCGTTGCGTAGTGAAATCAATACATGCCACACATTCCCTAAGGAGCGACACCCGTAACTACACTCTAAGAAATTATTCGGAAATTTACCATATCAGTGTATACTACTCTTAGTGAGAAAGCAGGAACGGTAATGTTCACCCCTGTGCATTCATTGTAGCGTTTGTACATTTGCTCAGGAAACAGTGAAATGCGAAGGGAAGTTCCCAACTTTGTAGAGTAGGGACACTAAACACTCCTATATCTGCAGCTTGAAGTGTGGTATTATTTCCATACAGTGCATAGGTTAAAAACTTCCATTACAGTTTAGAAAGTTCACTAGAACCATCTCTACAGTGTATATGCTTTTGCAATGTCTACAATGGTGCAGTTTCGTCTTTCCCACGTAGACCTATGAGGGGAAGTTATTTTGTTTTGTAACTAGCTACTAACAGAAATTTTACATTAATTATTAAAATACTGCTTTAAAATCGATAATGTAAAGTTATTGCATAAATTTGCTAACAAGTAGCAGCTCTTGAGGTTGTGCAATGAAATTCATCTCTCTCTTCTGTACTTCATGGTATGAAGAGATAAATCGTCTCACCTGCACTTTTAGGGACCTTTATGATTTACTTTGAAGGTTTTGTAAAATATTGTGTATAACACCTAAGAATCGATTTCCTTGGTGCTTTTACCATAGCGAAGCATTTCTTATACTGTAGTGAGTGTAAGGGCATTGTATTATTTTCTGCGTGTATGTTTTAAGACGTGCAATGTGTTTATTCAAATATGCACCGTTCTGGGCACTTACGAAGCACAACGTGACTTTAACAGCATTCGCATGGAAGATATGAGATAAATTGGCAGACAAAATCACTGCAAACATTCGGAATGTGAGTAGGTTAGAGTACCTGCTTAATTAGATAATACATTGTACTTAAAGTATTAGCTCAGTGCGAGATGGACAAAAAAGCAGCTATAATGTTTTGGATAGTAGACGTGATTTTAACAATTTTTTTTTTTTCACCTTTGCGCGATAATAATTGTATTCTACTATCCAGTATATAAATGTTTTATGGTTGATGTTGTTATTAATTATAATTACAAAATGGTTATGATATTTGCTAATTAGGCTGTCAACATCATTAAATTCTTATTTACAAAATATTTAATTTTGTACTTACTGAAACAGGTTTAGTTGTATAAATTTAAAACAATCTTAATATTATAACCAATAAATGTAATTTTTTTTTATTTATGAAACTAACATTGTTTGGTTTTGTGCAACAATTCCATCCTGATTTTCATTTAGCTTTAAATTTCTCCTCTACAGTCTTATCGAGTACGTATAATTTATTCAAATACGCGAAAAAAATGGGGTTATATATCATCATCTTTAATTATTTGATATGAATCTCGCTGTTAAATTTGAAGTGATACTAGTAAGTTTAGTTCTTAAAAATGCATCCAGAAGTGTTTCCACACTGTTAGAAAAATAGTCCGTAAAATTACCGAAAATACCTGTTAAAATTATCCAGACATTGGCGTTAAATTACGGTCTCTTGGTTTTTTTTTTTAATAATGTTCTCTCCGTAAATTTCACATAAATCTCCGTGAATTTTCGGAACGTGTCCACAAACCTGCAAGTTTTTTTTAATCTGCTGCTTATAAAAAGGGGTAACAAAAAAAGTTTTGCTTCTGTTACGTGGAATATTCACGGTGTATAAAAATGACTATAGAAATATAAAAATTTGTCCGGTGGCGGGATTTGAACTCGAAAAAAATTTTGGTATTTCACTATTTCATTTCATCCAGATTACTTACACAGTTACAGCTGAAAATTTTTAACCGGTTGCAAGAGCCCAATGCATCCTTATCAGTTTATGTTAGTAGGATTAAATATGCTGCTGTAGTTTGGCATTTGTCGTTGTTGGAAAGCGACGTTTCCAATGCCATTTTGGAAGGTTTGGAACCTCGAGAGCGCTCTCGTTTGTTCTTTGTTGGTAAACCTAACTCATTTGTGGAATTAGACAGGGTCTGCACCCATTCCCAAAATATTTGGTGTGCTGACCAGAAACGTGAAACATATTTTGGACAGGCAGATTCCCAAAGAAGTCAGGGGCTAACTCTGATAAGAAAGGTAAAACCCGTGGCCCTGACGTCAATGCTGACCCTTCATCTGCCAAACAATCTGATGACGCAAGTGGCACTACTAAAGGTTCATTCAATTCTCGTAGTATTCCTATGTGCTATTACTGCAAGCAACCTGGTCATGTTATTGCAGATTGTTTTAAGTTACAGGCAAAAAGTAGACCCGCAGAGACGAGATGTGAGCGTTCATTCCCGCCAAGCTGGCAACTTTGCCAATTCTCAATTCAATTCTCACCTTGTACAATGGGTAAATATTTGTCATCGTTCTCCGCATCATTTTGGTCCTTATGACCCCTGTGAGGTGAAAAAACAATATAAGACATTTCAAGTAAATTTTCCCAATGTAGTGGATGTACAAAGGATTGCTTCTCCTCGTGTTGAGGTAAATTTGCGACCATTGTCAGTTAATGTGCTTATAGATTCAGGATCTGCGCGCACTATTAATTCTGGTAAACTCTTTCAGCAATTCATGGATTTAAAGTTAGTAAAATCTGCTGAACCTTATAGCATTCAGTGTTACGCAGCTTCCTCTTAAATTAACGATTGGGCATTTCACCTGGATGCACAAATGCTTAGTTTAAAAAACCTTGGCCTGTATTTTATTTTTGGAACTGTTTCATGGCATCAACGAGACTTATTTTGTACATTGAGGCACAACACATTTTCTTTAAATTTTCTCGAGCGGAAAAAATTATTTTTGCCATTAGTAAATCAAGTCCACCACTCTCGTCTGAAATAAGTACTGAATTAAAGCCCATTGTTGACCTATTTGCGTATTTGGACTCGACACAGCGTGTTGTATAAAGAAATCTGTGAACTATTTCCAAAATTTCTCCCATCAGAAATAGGACATATTAAGGAAACAGGTTCAGGAATTGTTAGATAAAGGTGTTATTGAACCCTCCATATCGCAGTATGCTGTTCCATCCTCTTTGGTTCTAAAACCTAATGGTAAGCACAGAACGGTTATTGATTACCGCAAAATTAATAAACAGATTGAAATTGAGTCCGTCCCTCTTCTTCACCTTCATTCGGCTTTCAATTGGTTTGGCAAATCCAAATTTTTCACTACCATTGATCTTAATGCTGTGTTTCACCAAATTCCGTTGTCAAAACCGTCCAAACCAATTACCAGTTTTTGGTGTCCCCTGTAATCTTAATTAGTTTGCATGTGCGCCTTTTGTTTTGGCCACAGGTGCTCAAGTGCTCACGCCCCTTTTAAACAAAATTTTCTATGGTGTGAAATTTATATATGTATACAACTATCTGGATGACCTTGTGATATATTCCGAGTAATTTGAACAACATTTAGCTCACCTCAAGGAAGTTCTGTCATGTTTGGAAAAGGTAGGTTTAACTGTTAACTCTAATAATATTAAGTTTGCTGTTCAGAAAATCTCCTGTATGGGGCATACAATTTCGTCACAAGGAGTTTCCAGTGACCCCGAGCGGACACACTCAAGAACGGCATTATACACCCTCCGGTTCTGAGGATGCCGGATTTATCTAAAGTATTTATCCTGCTGACTGATGCTTCGAGCTCAGTTGTAGGAGCTGTCTTGTGTCATGAGATAGATGGGGTTCGCCAACTTATCTCATTTGCATCCCGCACTCACACACAGGAGGAGAAAAAGTCCACAATTCATAAATTAGAATGCCTAGCAGTTGTTTTTGTATCGAAAAGTTTCGACAATATTTATAACGTGCATAATTCCTCCTGGAAACTGATAACCATGCATTGTCGTGGCTTGTGGCTAATTCACGACAATTTGGCAAAATTGGACTCTGGATCTTTAGGATTTCATCTTTGAAATTTAGGGTGCAGTACATTAAAGGATCACAGAATGTAATAGCTGACACACACTCTCTCTCTCTCTCTCTCGTATGTTCGATGATTCCAAAGTTGGGGATGAATCTGCACTTCTTCCAAATTTTAAAGTTTTATTGGAGTTTCCTTTGGATTTTACAAATATCAAGGAACATGAAGAAAAAATTAATAACTAAGTGAAATTATTACAAAATTAAAATCTGGTGTTGAACTAACACCATATTTTCTAGCAAAAGGTCTTTTAAATTGCAAATCCCGTGACAATTTAAAACATGTTGTGTTGCCTGCTCAGTGAAAACCAATGGTTTTAAATTATTTTCATTCGTCGCTTCTAGGTGCTCATTTAGGCAGACACAAAAGTATTCAGTTAATTCGCAAGCATTTTATTTTAAGGCATGGATGTTGACATTTCAGAATGAGTAAAATGCTGTAAATTGTGTGCCATGAGCCACACACCTAGGTTTTCTCTCTTCAGGTGTGGCTGAAAAACCCATGCAAAAGATTTTCGTTGAATTTGTTGGTCCTTTTCCAAGAAGTAAGTGAGGTAATAATATGTTATTAGTTTGTGTCGATGTATTTTCTAAATTTGTGTGGTTGATTCCTATGAGAAAGCCTGATGCTTTATCCTCTGTTCGTGCTCTGCAAGCCCGTGTATTCCAAAATTTTGGCATACCTTCATCAATTGTGTCCGACAATGGTTCCCAATTCACTTCAAGAATTTTTCGTGGCACGTGTTTTACTTATGGCATTCGCCATGTAACCTTGTCTCCATATAATTTCCCACCTTCGTATGCGGAGCATTTCAACCGAAACCTCCTTTCTGCTCTCGTTGCTTTTCATGCGATGGAGCATTCTAATTGGGACAAAAATCTTCCTTGATTACGAATGGTTTTTAACTTAACCAAGCACGAGTCTCATAAGACAAGTTCATTAAATGTTATTTTCACTTACCTTTCCAATAATCCTTTGTCTAATTTGTGGCATTTAAATTACTTGTTACCAGATGATTCCAAGGACATACGTCAGGTCTGGGCAACTGCCCTTAAAAACTTAAAACTTGCTGATTTCAAGAGCCGTTTCAAATATGACAAACATCGGATTGAAAATCGATTTCGTGTAGGTGATTTAGTTTTGTGTAAAGCTCATCCTGTTAGCAGAGCAAGTGATAAGAAAATGGCTAAACTTTCTTACCATTGGACTGGTTGGCTGGGTTGGCTCATTAGCAGGAGAATATCACCCAATATCCGTTTTACATACATTTTTCCTGAAGCATAGGTGATTCCCACATAGCAACCACTTCGGGCACATGGGCCAATTTGACTACAGCAGTCCTTCCCACGATGCCATTGTTTCTTGTAATAAATGTTGCAAGCTCTAGAATTACAGCCGACATTTAGTTTGTAGACAATTTAGAAAAACTTAATTTCTCACAACGGGCTACTGCATAGAACACATTCTCGCGTGACTGGCAGAAAAAGAAACCGGTGCAAACTGGTGTTAGCTGTAACCTTCCTCGTATCTCTACACGCTTGCTAACGCACCCGGCCGAGTTGAACTGCCATTTCTCTGCTTGTCACGTCCGCGACATGTCACCTCAGCGACAACAGCTCAACAACTCTCTCAGCATGCCACACGGCATCTGCCGCATAACTACTACGCTGTACTAATCAAGGTTACAACTTGATTGCTGCGTGATGCATGGACACAAGACAATATAGCCAACTTTGGCAAAAACACGCCAAATATGATCGTCTGGCAACCCACGCATAACAAACAGATCTTACACACCACGTGACGAACACATCACAAGGCGTCGTCTCCTGCTTCTCCGATTCCACGTCCAGTGCTCAGGTCAGGGCATTCTGTGCTATGTGGCGATGCCAGGCGTACCGCTTGGCGAATATCCACATCGCCAACCGCATCCACGAAGTTGGTTACTGCGATGGCGTAGCATGCTTTCATCCTACACAGGTAAGTGGGACAAATGCACGATTTACCATAGCTCATGCAGCGGTCCTCCTCCTTGCGGCTGGGTCGAGGTTGGGCATGAAGGTCATGTAGCAGGTATCGGTCAGCGAAACGCAGTTGCAATGCCGACACCAGTGTTGAGTACTCAAGTCGATGTCGTTCTGGCAGGGACTTTAGTATGCTGTGGGTGGGTCCCCTTAATACTGCTGCTACTTGAAAAGCTCACTGCTCTTTAGTACACCAATTCAGAGTGGCGGCGATCTAGAGTGGTTTTTGGTATTTGCACCACAGTGTCTGTTCATCGTAGGAGCGGGCATAATTGTGTCGCATTTACCCACTCCTGGCTAAGACATGTCCAAACTACAAAACTGTTGGATTATCCTGTGGTGGCTGTGTTGGTGGCAACCTCCACCTTCAGCACTGCCCACATTCATCGGCTCGGTGGTGGTCAATCGCAGTTCCTCCTCAGCCGCTGATGTACAGTATATTCATCCCAGCTGCTATAAGAATTATTGCCATTCCTTCTTTAGGGCGCTCACCTCCTATTCCATCATACACTCGACTCTGTCAATCCTTTTCTTTAACTCCATTATTTCATTCATGCTGTCAATTTTCTTGTCCACACATTCTATTTTTTTTATTTACTAACTCGCTAATTCACTCCATCTTTCGGTATACATTCTCATTCACATTATTTTCATAGCGAATGTTAATAAATCGCAAGGCCCAGTAAAACATTTATTTCACTGTATTAAGTGTAGTTTAATTACCCATTTTTGTACTAAAAACAAAGTAGAATCTTAACCAAGTGTGACTTGTTTGGGAGAGGGGAGTGAAATTGGAGAGACATACTTTTATAAAAAATGTATCTGGCATGTGGATGAAACAACTGCTGAAAAGAAAATATCGCCCTCATCCCAAAAGCTGGAACTGGATCCACAAATTCTCGAATGCGAGCCAGGCCCACTGTAAAAAAACATATACAAAGCGTTCTGTATAGCAAACAAAAGTATTTATTTGAGGCTGTTATGGTAACAGTTACAAAATCTTGCTTTAATTCAAAGTGAAGTTTCAAGAAATTCTATTTTCTGTTATCTAATTTTTTCTTTATATATTTTTGTATAATGGCAAAGTGTGGTTTTTAATAGCAAATTAAAACATTATTTGATCTAGTTTATATTTCTGTGTACCAAAGGAAAGTGCTAAGTGATATTAAAACTTTTCATTCGATAATTTTAGTTACGTAATGAAACTTACTAAACGCTAAGTTAACAAGTAACGTATTCCCTAGCCCATCGACATAATGGTTCAACCTTTTAAATATAGTGAATGACTTCACCACAGAGAATACTTCTGGAGTACTGTAACGATAAGGCAAGCATATCATTGTCATTAATTTATAGATCATATACAAATTTAGTTTGCAGCAAACACTTTTCAGTGATTCATATTAATTGGAAACTTTTTTGCGGCAACAAACTATTATTTGCAGCAAAACAAATATATTTAGAGTGCACATTAGTAGAACGCAGGCAACCACAGCCTATCAGATCCCATAATGTTTGCCTATGATGTTCATGAACCTCAAATGCCCATTTTAGAGATTAACTTTATAGCGGAACATTATGTCCTTGTAATTTTCCGTCTTAAGAAGTAAGCACGTAATACTTGCATTGGTAATATTACTGTCTCTGTTCTGTCCCAAATAATATTCACATTCAGCGTCCAATTCTCCAAGAATTATACAGCGTGTAACTAAAAGAATCATCTGACTCCATAAGGCTAGAGCTTTTTACATGAATGAAGATAGGGCCTCATAGCAAACTGCAGAATAGACATCCAAACGTAAAGTTTTCCTTGGCGCATACTGCACGTCGCTGGTTGAATTTGTTGCCACTAGGTGTCGCCATGGTGGCTCTAAAGCTGGTGCTGCTAGCGCGCTCACTCAGTATGCGTCGGGATGGCAATAACACAGCAACAAAAAGCGACTTGCTTTCTCCGTTTCAACAACTGTGAGTCAGATATAACTGTGCAGCGTTATTTTCGTCGACAGTATGGCACTGCACCTCCTACTGCGCAGAGCATCTGACGTTGGCACGAGCAGTTTCAAGAGACCGGTTGTTTATGTAAGGGTATGTCCTTAGGTCGTCCCGTGTGCCTGAACAATACATAGAGCGCATCTGGCACAGTTTTGCACTGAGTCCACATAAGTCCACTCGTCGTGGTAGTCGAGAGCTGGTCATCTCCCATATAACTCACTGGCGTGATTTGCAGCGACGATTGTTTTTAAAACCATACAGGATTAAAGTGCTACAAGCCCTTCGTGATTGCGCCAAACAACGACGTCTTGAGTTTTGTGAATTCATTTTGGGCATGGAGATGGACAATGAAAACTTTTGTTCATGTTTGGTGTTCAGGGGAAAAGTGCACGCCACAACTTACGAATATAGGGAACACAGCAGCCAGTTACTATAGTCGAGCATGAGAGAGATTCTCCAATGCTGAATGTGTTTTGCACCGTTTCCCGAGAGCAGGTGTACAGTCCGTTCTTTTTTGCGGAAAAAACTGTTACGGGAATGTCATCTGGATATGTTGGAGATCTGGCTTTTTCCACAACTACAAGATCATTCCAATAATTACATTTTTAATGGTATGGTGCGCCACCTCACTGGCACCCGCATGTCAGAGAATTTCTCGACAATGAGCTTCCTGAGCAATAGATCGGTCGTAAGGGCTTACGGATCGTGCATTGCACTGCTGGCCTCCTGGGTCATCTGATCTCAGCGTATGTGATTTTTCCTGTGGGGAATTGTGAAAGACTCCGTCTATGTGCATCCCCTTCCAACAACTGTGGGTGAACTGTGATGCCGCATAGCATTGACAGTAACTGCGGTAACGCCTGAAATGCTCGCACGAGTATGGTACGAGTTTGACTACCATTTAGACGTATGCCGTGCATCCGGTGAAAGACACATTGAATATTTGTGAAAAAGTAATTTAAAAGTTTGTATTATTATACGTATTCTAATATTAAGCTGGAGGTTTTATGAGCATGCATGTAAAAGGTATAGCCATGTGAAATCGGATGAATCTTTAGATAAACATCTATTAAATGAAAGGAAAAATGGGAGTATCTCACATGCATAGGAACATTCCATTCACACATATTAACACTTTTTTTTACACTTTTACTTGTATGTATGTGTATCAGACTGGTTATTAATGGAAAAAAGATTTATCACGGCAGGAAGGATTTACTAATTCTTAAAAACTTAGCAATTTAAAAAGAATAATTTTTCTTAAATCAAAACTACAAACATGGTTACTTCCAACTTTTCTGAAGCCGTACTGAAGTTCTACTTCCAGGTATTATACCCCGCCTCGTGCAAACAAAACTTTGATTACGTATTCGTGCGCACTCAGTGTAATAATCTTTTGCTTTGGGACTATTTTTTACTAGGAATTACCAACACACCTACATCGTCTACGTTTGTATTTACATTAGTTACAAATTAAATATTGTAATTTATACATAAAATATAAAATAAACAAAAAATAAGACACTTATGTTAACACAAGTACAAAACATTGTGTTACGTGACATATTAAGGAAACAACCAAACATTTCGCACATGGGGTTTTAACTAAAGTTTGATTTAAAATGTGTGAAGAAACCGCGAATAGACTATACCAAGACATATTGTAAGTGCAGTATCTTTAAAACTTAAGAATGTCGGTAAACCTTTGTTTATGACAGTGTGCAATCGCAATTCATTTTTGTGTTCGGCCAACGTGGTACAACCAGTATTGTTTTAAGGTAGGGAATAACTCTTCTGAATAAAAACATTTTCCTTTTCTAATAATGTATTAAATGTTTAAATTTTTCAAGGTGGGACATCTTTATTCTTTTGAACATTTATGGTTTCTTTGCAGCATAATTCAAAATTTCTTGCGTTGGGGGCGAAAACAGTTTAAATTAATTTATATAAAATTAAATAATTTGAAGAAACTTAGAAATATGTGCATATTAAATAAGCCGTAGCTGGTTTAATACTGTTTTAATGTTGGATCTAGAACAACACTTCTTTATCAGCAAATAGGTACGTGCAAGCCCAACATTAAGTTTCAAAATCGTTATAAAATTTAAGAAATATTAATTAGTCGTTAGTAATGAAAGTATTCTATGAATTTGTTTTATCCGGTCAAAGAGAATTATATTTAATTATCGTGTGAATTTAGAAGTAATTATGATGGACTTATCTGAGAAACTAAAGAAACAGCTCGCTTCTGGTTGTGTCGGAACACCGTTGTAACTTTAACCGGACCGGTTATAAAGGCATTGAGTAATATTGGCTGAATGAAGATTACTAGCTGATGTCCCGTAGTCTAGCCAACATATTATAGGCCAGTCACGGTAAAGTGAGCACTTTCGAAAGCCCTCTCATTTGGAACAATAGTGTATAAATATATTTCCTTTTGGCCTTAGACGTTGACTTCCGAGTGCGGTGGAATATACACACTGTGTTTATTACTTACATGGCAATATTTATTTTAAAAGGTTGTTAAAGGATAAAAAATGGCTGAAAGAAAAAAGTTAATAGTACCTCAAAAGTGCTCACTTCAACGTGAACATACTTTACTTAATATCATTACGATGGTCCAACGTAGGTCCGAGCATCATTTCCATGTTAAGTCAACGTTATATTTTCTAACTTGACTTAGCCTTAGGGCGACGGTTGAGCCAACATTTGTCCAACTCAAATTTCCTAATGGATATTAACTTTAATTTTGTCGTCCTACGCACGAAAATTCGTGTCACTTGTGAAATGCTGTTACTCTGACGGCAGACGAATACTATTTTAAGTTTTGAGTAGTTCGAATTCCATTTCGGAAATCAAAATTGCATATATCAATGTGTGGTATTTTTTTTTTTAGTGAAGTTGCTGTAAAGAAGTATGGTTTAGTTCAATTAGGTAATACCTCTCTTTGTCACAATGGAACCGCCAACGCAGATTCCTTGAACATCATTTTGTGGATTGTTAAACGTAATAAGGCAAACTAAAGAATATTGCAAACAGAATTTGGTTCATATCAATTTTTTTTTGACATATTTGCGTATGGAATGAAAACGAAATAATCCTTTTCAAATGTTTTTTTCCGCTTAAAAAGCAATTTTTGTGTTTTAACAGATGGTAAATATTTCCTTTCACAAAAGTAGAAATTTCCAGTGCTGAGTACGTATAAAATACTCAGTTTGCTCAAGAAAGACAGGCAAGAAATAGGAACGAGTATTAAAGTAAACACAAGTCTCATCTCTGCGACGGAAAAGAAAAACTTCGCATTATGGACCATTTAGTTTCTGCTGGCAACTAGAGAAGCTTTCTGTATTGCTCAATTTTCCTCTCCGCCAGAAATAATTATTTAATCTTCATTGTTAATTCAGGGCCATGCCCGCGCTCTGTTGGGACCAAATGTAAATTCGTTTTTTTTTTGCCCTCCCCTCCACGTCCCACGCCGTGTATTTCTTTTTCCCGCCACTTTTTTTGTGCGCTCTCCCGAACCAGCACGCATGCCACGCGTACAGGTGGCTGCATAAAATATTCAACCAGGCCGAGTGCTGAGGCAGGGGCATGCGCACACATCGCGCACGTGCGTCTACTAACGGAGCAGGTTTTTAGTCTCCCCTCCACCCCTCCCCCTTCCAATTCAACGTCTACCGAACGGAAATTAAAAATTCATCTCGGCAAACTTCCGTGAGATTTTATTCAAATGGCATCTCTGGCAGGCAGAGTTTTTTCACGCCCCAGACGCGGGAAATCTTATTTCCTGCAGGCGACGCGGCCGGTGATTGGCGCGGAAATGCGAGCTGCCGCCGTCCAGCCTTGACCAGCTCGCGTAACAAGGGCCCATGTCCCCACCCTCGTCATAATTACCCTTGGCGAGTTCCCTCGGCGAATGCAAAGACCTTCCATCGCCGCTAAATGTCAACAACCGCGTCACAGTTCCTTCTTTCGCCATTTCAATTAGGTTCATTTATTTGTTTTATTAGGTGTTTAGGGTGTCTGCGGACGGCGACCAGGCCTTGGTAGAGGAACACTATTATTTCAGGGACGAGCAAAGGAATCGACTTGAGAACTATGCGAGTTGAGAGTTGAGTTGAGTTGTGAAATTTGGGCGGCTCTCAACAACTAGGTCTGGAGAGCCGATGAGGGTGAAATGAGGTGAGAATAGAGGAGCGGAATGCAAGGGCAGAGGAAACGAGAAATCCTTGAGAAAACCCGCCGACCAGCGGCATCGTCCGGCATGATTCCCACCTGCGAAAATACGGAAGTGATACGGCCGGGGATAGAGTCCTGCTTGCCTTGGTGGGAGGCGAGCAGTCTAACCACTCAGCCACTGCGGCCCCGAGTCCTACGACTTAGGTGCCTCATGTTATGTATTTTATTGAACAAGTAAATAAAGTGAATAATTTGAAGAACCCTGCTGAGAAGTAAAGTGCGCTGCTCGTGCCTGGAGGTATTTTGCAAGGTGAGGTGGGAAATGGTAAAGGCGACTCGGCATAAAAGCCAAATATCTGATTGCCTCTGCGCGCAAACGAGAGAACTGGCGTGTAACTTAAGTCCGCCCAACGTCAACAGTTTTATGGGCTGTTATGAGACCAAAACATACTGCCTGTTCCTCTACTATTCTGAAAATATTCCTTAACTAAAACTCCTTAAAAAAAATCTGTTAACAATATTTCCACTTACAAAAATAAAATGCTATAGTCTGTTCGCGGTTTCTTCACACTTTTAGAATTAAACCTTTGAAAAATCCTTCCATGTGAGACTTGTTGGTTGTTTTCTAAATATATCGCGTATTTCAAGCGTTTTATACTTCTGTTAACATAAAAGTAACTTACATTTGGTTAAATTGATTTACTACTCATATTTTATTTATAAACTGTAATATTTCCTTTTTAATTAATATAATGAAAACAGAGAAAAAATAACTATGTGCGTAATGCATAGTAAGAAATAGTTCTCATTCAAAATATTATGAAACTGAGCGTGCACGAAAGCGGTGCGTTGTTCCTTTGGTATAATTTTCTTAACTTAATTAAGTTTAGTTTGCATGAGGCGGAGGAATATCACGGAAGTAAAACTTCAGCAGGGCTTCAGAAAAGTTGTAAGTACGCGTGAATGGACTATGGAGACGGGAATACACAAATTATATTTGCATTCTGAAGTGTTTCAAGGAAATATTGAGCAGTTTTGAGTGAAGAGTTTTTTTTCCTGATGCTGTACTTATATTTGAATGGCGAAGGAAGACGACGACGTTAATTGTAGGGTTCTTCCCCAGTAAGTTTTACTTTGGCTGGACGGTAGTATTAAGCAGGTGAGTATGATTCCCTACTTGCTGAAGCGCTTTTCAACAGCACAGAGGATGCTGTCTCTGGAAGTTCACGAACTGCTCTCTACTCAACGCCTTCTTCAAAAATATATCCGAAGCTTCCTGCGCATTTCGCTCTCTGCGTTGCCGCCTCAACTTCAAAAGGAGTGCACGCTCCTCCAATATTGGCTTTTTTTCATCTTAGGCAGGAAATATTTTTTCCCTTTCTCTTAGATTTTTCATCTTCTTATAAGAAATATTTCATCCAGGGATGGGAAACGTTCTCCGTGAATGCTACTAGAGTAGCTAAATGTTTGTGAATTTTTCAGGCTGTTCGCGAGTGACCTGTGGACTAGATATTTTTTATCTTAATGTGAAAGTAACGTCACCGACAATAAGGCTGCCGAATACATATTACTGAAACGTGTATTCAGACTCACTAAGCAGGAACGTCAAGTAATAGTTTATTTTTTAAATTGAAACTTATTAGGTTACTTCGATATTATTTCGTATTGGAATGTCACGAATAATGATACACTGGACTGAAATATACGATAGCAACATGTTGAACACCTAATGTTTCCGTAAACCAGTACTTTCAGAAATAGTATTTGTGTTAATACGGAAAGTTAGGGCTTTTCTGTAAATAGACCTGAGCGGTATGACTTCTGCAGTTTACCGTGTTGAAATTTCGTTGGCGCTTCGTATATTTGTTCGTGATTTCAGTCAAAAAATGTAAACTTTTTGCAGTAGTAAATTCGTATTGTTTACATGATCCACCATGTTTCTTTGCGATTGATAGAACTAACATGTCGTAAACAAAAGCGAAGTGAAACATGCACATTCGCACGTGAATACATTTTTCGTGAATACAAATGTAGTTTTTGTAAAGGTGGTTCGCGGCAAGTGGAGTCTGTTTGCATGCGTTCGTCGTTCTTTTGCACTATTTTTATCAGAATGACTTACAGAAGTTCGAGTGATTCGGGTGTTAAATATCGCCATTTTTGAGTTTATTCTCTGATCGTGTACGAATTTAGAGTAACTATCAATGTTTTTACTTTTTTTTTGGATATTTGGTAGATCACGGTGATAACGGTATTTCAATTGGCCGTGGTATCGGCCCTTTAGGATACGCTACGGTATTAGATAATATAGCAAGTTGCAAAATATTATTTCAAGAAGTCGCCTTAGTGTGGCGCGTGGTTTGAAAGAACTCATGTATTGGTTGCATTTATTTGTAAACTGACATGAGGGTTTTTTTTACTTACTCTGTGCTCACTTAGCGAATATTTGTGTCAAATACTATATTTAATGTGGCTTAACTGACTGAAGACTGCGCTAAAGTATTTTTGGAGTCCCAGAATTCCCGCTTATTCAGCGGAAAGGGAAATCACGCCACACTATGACAAAGAGTTGAACTAAGTTCTATGTTTCAAACTTGGCAGACATAATGATTTACAGCCCTAAGTAAGTCCAACTGAGGAAATAGTGGTGTCTGGGGTTGCTTGTTTCTTGGCGTTGTATTAAGTAAAACTGTATTTTTTGTATGTACCTTAACGTTTCGTCCACGACGGGCAGTTAGAGATGGAACAAATGGCTCGTATAGCCAGGAGTGCGAAGAGAAGAGGACATTGCCTGCGTCAATGAACTGTTTCGACATTCGCCTGGAGTGACTTGGGAAACCACGGAAAACCGTAATGAACATGGGGAAAACAAGGATCACACCCGGTCCTCTGGCCTGCACCACCTTGTTCGGAGACCGACGGCCAAGACGCAATCTCCATCGAGGAAGATACGTAAATATTTATGCTTTCTGCGACGATACCACTGGACACATATAATCAATAAAAGGCTCTAGGCCTTCTGTTACCAACATAAGTCTACTAATATACTTAGCAGTTATCAACATGAGTACCCTGATGAATAATAATACTAACCAATTGACGTACGGACGACCTTGACCGTAGGTGCACCGTGAATATGTTATCAGTGTTTGTGGAAACTACTGCGCTGTTTCCCGTGTATTTACCTTCGAAAATAAATTACGAATAGTGAATGGGACTTTCAAGATACACGCATACTAAAAATATATATTTTGTAGTAAAGGAAAGCCGAAAATAGCATTTTAAATATACTGTATCTGAGAGTATTCTAACCTGGTACTCGAAAAATTAAAGCAGAATCTGCAAACAATATTGCTACAGATTATCGACTGATAAAATAGAAAGGCCTTTGCATGAAGTCTCATAGTTGCCAGTGAATTACTTTCTTCGTTCATAACCAGCTCAATGCCATGGTATGCTGTGGTAGTTAGTTAAATAGTTGAATGAAATTAAAAGTTTAGCATGTTAAAACACTTAGTTTATATTTATAATGTATTCTAAGCCTAAGGAAATAGATTTTCCATTCAATGAGTGCAGTGCAGTACATTCTAGCCGTTATTGCTGCAATTCTTTTTTTCAGCTGACTAGCATTTGATTGGACTCTTTATTTCAAATCTAAAATACACATTTCTTAGATGTAACGTTATATTTACAAACGGACGAGCTGGCTAGCATGCTCTTAGTCAATTTGGCAGTGTTGTAGGAATGGATATTCAATGGTTTTATCGTCGTATTAAAAATACATTTTAAAATTTGCCAATAACGAATTTATTTAATTTCATTTTATTTGCACATGTTAGTAATAATAAGCACAATCGTAACCTTCACGTTCGTAGAATTATTACATGTACACTTCATAGAGCCAGAATATAAGTATTCAGGGCCATGGAAAATGTTAATTTCTCATATTGTGGGAAAATAAATATTAGAAAAGTAACTTCTAAGCAATGCTTTCTAAGTCCTTAATTAGAAGTGAGCAATCTACATATTTAAATATGGTCAAAACAACATTTATTTCAGATAGGATTTTTCGAAATTTGACCCCAAAATGGTGAAAAAGAGTAAAATAAGTTTTCGACGACTCCTCAAGAGCTCATTAACCCCACGTGATATCGTTGTGTTCAAAGTTTCAAAAGAGTGCCTACAAAAATGCTTAAAAACTAATTTTTTGTTCTAAATCCAACCCCTAGAAAAGCGAAAATTGGTAAAATTTGTTTTCTAGAAACCCTCAATAGCTCACAAATCCGATAAAATATCGCCATGTTCTTAACTTCAAAAGTTTATCTTCATAAAAATTTAAAAACCAGTATTAGGATTTTTGAAATTCAACACTGAATGGGGTGAAAAGGGGTGAAATGTGTTTTTAATGACTTCTGAGTATTTCATTATCCCAATAATATACAGTGAAATCCCGATATTTCGCATCCCGATTATTCGTTTAACCCGCTAATTCGTACAAATTTGCTGGTCCCTTGAGATAATCCCTTTAATTCGTAAAAAAAAACAATGCATTCCGGTCCCCTCGATAATACGTATTTATTTTGGTGTTCGAGCTCAACTAAAATGTCTTATAATTCTTATTTACAACTTAAAAATCTCATTAACTCGTAATGTTTTTAACCGTAGACTATACACCAGCTCTAGATTTATGCAATTCGGGCAGAGTAAAAAAGACCGGAAGGGTAATGAGGGACGTAGGAGGGCTTGAAGGGCAGTAAATGACGCCGAGTAGGCTGTGAGGCGATGTGTCTGTGATTCTCAGAACTAAGAGGCGCCTTGGTGTCCAGCCTAGGGTTATGAGAGGGTAGGAAGGAGCAGAGCGAGTGAAAAGTTAGTCAGTTCAGTCTTAGCCATGCCTCTGTAAAGAGCTAATAAGTGTCTTTCCATTAGAGAAAAAAAAAATCATTACCGCCGTGGCCGGTGGTGATAAACAAATTGACGTGTCTAAGCGTTATAACGTTCCTCCTTCCACAATAACATCAATTCTGAAGAACAAGGACAAGATCGTCTCCCAGACATCGGACAGCAAAGTAAAGCGCTTTAAGACTGGCGAGTATCCACAACTAGAAGAGAATTTATAAAAGTGGTCGGCGCAAGCACGGAATTCGAATGTACCAGTTGGAGGAAACATTTTAAGAGAAAAAGTAAACGTTTTCGCAGAAAAAAATGGGAATTAAAGACTTTCGTAAAAGTGATGGTTGGTTTGATAGATTTAAAAAAAGGCACAGCATAAAATTGAAGAAGCTTAGTGGGGAAAGGGCGAGTGTATCGGCCGGCGTTTGTTCTAAGTGGAAAGACGAATTGGGAGAAATAATCGATTCTTATGAGCCCAACAACATTTTTAATGCCGATGAGACGGGGTTATTTTATAAGTGTCTCCCCGACCGATCAATGTGTTTTAAGGAAGAAAAGTCTCATGGCGGAAAAAATAGTAAAGAACGTGTAACTATATTGTTTGCCTCCAACATGGATGGATCTGAGAAATTAAGACCGCTCATGATAGGCAAATCAGCCAAACCAAGATGTTTTAAAAACATAAAAACTTTTCCGACGACCTATCGTGTAAACAAAAAAGCGTGGATGACGGGCGAATTATTCAAGGAATGGATACGATCAGTAAATGCTGATATGGAGAAAAGGCAGAGAAAAATTCTGCTTTTCATGGATAATTGTACGGCCCACAACAACAACCCACCGCTCAGTCATGTTAATGTTGTTTTTTTGCCTGCCAACACTACTTCTAAGCTGCAACCTCTAGACCAGGGCATAATTACAACGTTCAAAACCTTTTACCGCAAGGAAGTAGTGACGCAACTCCTTGACAGCATCGAGGATGGGGAGGATCATAAAATCACCTTATTTTCAGCCATGAACATTGCTCACAAGGCGTGGCAAAGTGTTAGCGAAAGCACAATAAAAAACTGTTTTCGTGCTTGTGGATTCACGAAGGTGGAACTTTCATCAGCAGTTACTGAACAAGACTTAGAATTCCCTGTGAATTGGAATTTGTCTTCCTCAAAATGACGAAAATTTTATAACGTTTGAAGATTTCGTCCATTTTGACGATGGCCTTGCGGTAGCAGGGATTCTAACTAATGAAGAAATTTTGGCTCCATCTCAGGACATTGATGGTGAAGGTGATGACTAGATGATGTGCTTACAATTACACCTAAAGAGGCTAAACAATACATCAACAACGTGCGCCATTTCTTAGCGAAATCAGACGTTGGCGATGAAGTATTTTCTGCTTTGAACATACTTGACAAAGCCATCGATAATACCCGTATGCAAGGCTTGCACCAAAAGAAAATTACAAACTTTTTTAAAAGTATATTTTTTATGTATTTTTTATTGACGTAATTATTGGTTTATTTATACAGTACATATGTATACATAATATGTAGCCATGCGTTTATCATTACATATTAATACAAATTTGCATTAATGTCGTTATTATGTATTTTTCTTTTTTGCTCCCGATTATTGGTAATCCCGCTAATTTGAATATCTCTATAATTCATATTTAACATTCAGTCCCTTGGCAATACCAATTATCGGGATTCTACTGTATCACAATGCCCTTTACTTATTGATGTTGGCTACAAAAATACTTCAAAATCAAATTCACTATTTTTTTGGAATCCCGCCACAAATAAAGTGACTAGTGCTATAAAACGTTTTGGAGAAATTCTTTAATAGCACATTAACCCGATAGAATATTGCTATACGTTTTGCTTCTGTAGGATGGCTACATGCGCCAATACCAACCTACGTTGGTTCATTAGTTGGAAAGGTTGGCTGTATGTAGGGCTGGAACACCCGCATTAATAAATCGGGCCAATGTAACATCCCAACGAAAATTTGCTGCAACGAAAATGTTATGAGATTACTTAGCGCCCGTCAGACAATGAAGCCGTATAATCAGAAAATGTCATACTAGTAAATGTAACTTTTTTAACCAATTTATTGTTTGGTTGATGGTTGGCGACAAGTTGGTAAACAAACTGTTGACAATTAGTATGTATTTTTCTGTTGGGTCAATGTTGTGCAACCAATATGTTATGTCAATTTATGAAACATATGTTCTGATTGTCAACAGTACCCCTTTCATGTATTTTGTAAGCTACGGAGGTTTATCAAGACCTGAGAACATTTGTATTTGAAATATGTTAAGTTTGTTATTTGTTGTGTTAATATTGGGAACACAATGGTTGGTAATTGGTACTTAATGTTATGTTCGGTCAATATAGTGTGGTCAGCATTAAGCCAACAATGGAAATTACTATATTTCTTATTAAACAAAACAAGTATTTAGCATGTTTTCTTAAAAGCTATGGATTCTTAACACACGAAACATATGTCTTTTTTTAAATTCCTCTGTTGGGCATGTGTTGTTGATTTGTTCGAAAACATGTTGTCGGTTTTTTTCTTGTCACTAATAGGAAAAATCGTTTTATGTGCAAATATTTCAATTTTTTCAACGTATTAAGTAATTCCGTTTATTGCCTTTTTTTTTGTATTTGGTAAGCTACGAAGGCTTTACAATACCTAAGATTCTTTATATATGTTGTGTGAAATTTGGGAACACATCTGTTAGTAATTGGGAGGACTACTTTTTTTAGGTGGGCCAACATCGTGCAACCAGCATTACACAAAGAGCAGTAATTGCTATATTAATAATGAAATAAAACCAAAATTTGTGCATTTTTACTTAAAAGTTAGGTTTTTTTAAAATAAAATCCATTTATTATTTAAAATTTGCTTTCTTCGTCATGGAATTGTTTCTTGTTGGAAAACCTACTGTGCTTATTTGACGTTTATACGGCCGTTTGGCCAACATTGTACAGCTTTTATAATGTCACTTCCTAAAAAAAAAAAAAAAGCTTTAAAAGTAAAAAAAATTTTTTTTTAACCAAATATACATATTAATAAATAATTTTTTTCCGCTGCATATCAAGTTTTTAAAAATGTTTATGTTAAATTATGTTTTATTGTTTATGTGTGGAGACAATTTTATGAACATAGTAGTTGGTGACGGGTTCTTTTGTTATGTTGGGTCAATATTGTGTTTCAAACTTTATATTAACATAGGGTATTGCTGTGTTCTAAATAAAACAGAACATATTATTTATTTTATTTCTTTGTTTATTCAGCGATACTTTGTCTATATTCTGCTGTGTGCTGGACCCTAACTAGGAAATATCCTACCGCAACTGGCGCGGTATTCTTATGTTTCGCCAAGTCCTCCATCTGTTGGCATTTCCTTGGCAAAGTTGCAAATGAATTGTAATACAATTCAAATATTCCGTCAATGTTTTAGTATAAAATTAGAAATTTAATGTTGGCTCATTATTATTTCCTGGTTAAAATCACAATTATATTTATATGGGGGCTTCGTTTAAAATAATGCCATGTTCAAAATTAATATTTCTTTATTAATAATTTTCGATTTGGTAGTTTTCAATTAGGACGCTTTCGACAGCCAATTTTTTTGCAAAAAAAAAAAAAAACCACCAAGTCAAAATTTGGACGGGAAAATATATTTTACGAAAATTGAATTGTTAAAAATTTACGTATTTTTTAAAAATTCTTTAATAACCAGGATTTTATTCTATTTGAAATTATAAGTACAACACAATATATTACTGTAATTGTAAACAAATATACAACTATCCTAAAGATCTGAAGCGATTATTATGACCAGAAAGAACAATTTATTTATTCCAAATTAAGGTATTTATGCAGTTCTTTTTACATTCTATAATTTTATAGGTGAAATTGATATGCATTGACCAGATGAAAAGCAATATAGTAGTGATCTGGTATTTTCGTAAAGATTCGCTATATACAAAAACTAAATACAAAATTACAAAATACGTCATTAATTTGGTATAAAACAGCGGATCACTTGACCATTTAGTAAAAAAAATATGCCAAATCGTACATGGCCTTGAAGTTTTAACACATGTAGGGGAGAGTCGTGTGAAGTGGACGCACTAAGGTAAAATTATGTTCAAACCTTCTACTGTAAGTAAAACAAAAATAGAAAATCTCCCTGCATACAATAAAGTTATTGTACAAACAAATAAATGTTTTATTCCTTAAATATTGACCTAAACCAAACTCATTAAAGGGAATATTTAAGTACCTATACTCGTATAAATAAAAACATAGATTAATTCGTATAAAATATAATTGTTCGATTAATGTTTTGTATCATTTAAGATACCTAACATCTAAGTAATATGCTGTATGAATTTGTTAGGCATTAGCAGTGGAATTAAGTATTATATTTTAACAGTTGAATTTTAGTTAGCATGTTGATATGTAGGCCTATGGTAAGTTGTAACGTCGGAATAAAAAATGGCATATATTATAAGACATCCGTTACCATTACAGTTTCACGTATATACAAGAGGAAATTATCCTGCCATATTGCACGTAATTTTATATATTGCCTTCTTTGACTTTTAAAAAGAAATATGTGCCTTACTAGAAAGCGAATATAGTATTGCATTAATTGTTTAAGTTATTTTGCATGGGATGATAGTTAAACGCTGCTTAAAAGTAGTACAATGTTAGGTATTCATACGTTAAGAAATATAAGACAGTGTAGTGACTGAAATGGTGGCAAATATTTCACATTACTTAGTTACTTATGCAGAGTTAAAGTGGTGTAGTGGCTAGCACACTTAACTGGTAGCCCAAAGGGCGTATATTCCCTGCCGCTGAGCGCATTTTCAGAACATATATTGTAATGGAAAAGCAAAGAAATGCCGTTGGTAACCGTAGCAAATTTTTTTAACTTTTAAATATTGGTTATATTTTATATAGAATATCTCTAAACAATTTTGGCAATATGTTAATTGGTTCGCATTGTGTGTGTAACAACACAACTTGCTAACATAGTTACCATGTTGTAAAATGTCAGTGAGCCTTGATTGGTAAATTACTGGAAATTGGTTTGTGTCCAACTAATAAAACGACGTTGGGCCAAAGTAAGCCTGAATATAATTTCTATGTTTATCTGTCGTTATTTTTACAAATTGAGCCCAACAAAAAATTGCTGTTGTTGTAAATACCTAAAAACCAATTTCCGATTTCTTTTAGAAATTGAAATCCTAAGGTGAAAGAGATCGCGCGTATTTTCGACGATGTAACCTATGTTACATTGTTTCCATATCTGTAACATTCAAATCATCATGTTTTGTAATAACTATAAAACTGTAAAATAAATAATACCAAAATATCCCGTATCTTACTGCGAAACAAAAATATTCCTTTCGCTAACAGGTGCAAAGTTTTTCACAACTGAGCAGGATAAGTAATTTTATATTTCATTTTCGAATATTGCGCGGTCAGTTAAATATATCGTGCTATGTGTCTTTTCTTCAAATAATTGTATAAATCACATTTAATTCCGTGGTTAATAATTTCGTGTGTCATTCTGGATGACGAGTGACTTGGGATATATGCCAGCCACGCAGTAAACAATCTTGTGTTGCAACTTTTGATCGATATTTTGCAAACATAACTGTCAGAAAGAGAAACTTACGAATCATGTGAAGAACTGTCAAAATAACTATGGTGAGGATGTTGGTTTATATTGGGTTTCGCAACAAATCAGAGCTATTGTTCACGAAAATAATATTTAACGTAACTTATACAGGTTGATTCTAAAATCATGGGCCAAACATTGAGGGGTGGTAGAGCTCACTAAAACAAACAATTATTGTATAGGAATATATGGGCGGAAGTGACGCGTTGAGGCATAAACACAAAAATAACACATGAAATGCAACATATTATTTATTTACAACGTCGCCGCTAAATGCCTTTTTACAGCAATGTTTATAATACTTGCTCAAAATTGCTACCACCAACAGTAATGCAAGCTTGGTAGCGTCGGTGGAGTGATTGGCGAACAGATTCAAATACGCCGGGTATTGCACGCACGCGTGTAGCCGCACACGATAGTCGAGCGACGAGGTCTTCAATGGAATCAACTGGAGTCTCGTAAATGAGGGCTTTGAAATGCCCCCATAGGAACAAATCGAGACTCGATAAATCTGGCGATCGTGGTGGCCATCGGACTGGCCCACCACGCCCTCAACGCCTCAACGCGTCACTCCCTTCGATATATTCCTATACAATAATTGTTTTTTTTAGTGAGCTCTACCACCCCTCAATGTTTGTCCCATGAATTTAGAATCCCTCTGTATATAATCCAGTGGCGTAAGTACCATAAGTGCTCAGAAGACAAACGTCTGTATATCCAATATTTGTTTTAAAGTAAATCAATACATTTTTAAATTTAGATTTTCGTATAGCTTAGAGGATGTTATGTGGACTGTGAGTTGTTCGAAGGGGTAGAAACTGAGTACTAAATTGTGGACACAGTTGTAATAATGGTTGATGCAGTTCATTACCCTGTGGAGTTATAACAACTGCATTTACCTCCTGGCCTATCACCACACAAGCTTCTCTTCAAGGTTGATTATCCAGTAACGTTATTGCGAAACCGTAACCTGCTAACACGCTGCAGTAGCCACAGGCACCAAGTCAATGCTTTGGAACAAAAAATGTAATCGAGGCTGGATGTTCACAGGGTGAGTAGACTTTTATAACGCTCAAGCTACAGATTCCATTCCAGTAACCTTCCGAACTCAAGAGGCTGCAACTCCCGCCACGCCTCAAGGTCGGTTTCTCTAGTGAGTGAGGTCCAGGGACAGTTGCTAAAGGTAGCAGGGAGATATTTTAGGGACTACTGCTTCTTACATGGGCGGCTCTACACGACCTGCTCCATAGTAAGTTCAACTAGCGACTGATAATCCTAGTACCTGACGGGAATAATAAGTAATGTGGCTGACCAAGAGGTCATTCAGTAAAGGAAATTAGTAGCTGTTTGATGTAGAACGCGGACAAAAAACAATCTATATAAATAAAAGTCACGACAAAGTACGTGAATTTTTCAAGCCTCCACTATTATCATATGAATGTATCTGGAACTTAGGGTCTAGCTTTCCTACACACTGCCGGGACTGTAAGAGGAATTTGTACACCTAAATAATTATGTAACTTTTTTATATTTTGATACCGAGCTGTAATAATTTTCCCGCGCACCAATGGCCTTGAACGGTGACGCGCATCGGCAACTCTAGCCTCACGTGCCAGCAGCACGGCGGAACGTGGTTCGCCAATCAGCGCCTGGAGTCTGACTTGCAAGAGAGCAACCAGAGATTCTTGAGCAATAGCAAACCAGAACCAAAGTAGGTGGTTCCCATGGCCTCGTGCGACCAAGTGACAGACTGAGTTAGGAACCACCACGCCATTCCCTTATGTGATCCTGCGAGTTTGGTGACACAACAATGTAACTGGCACGATGGGGCCGCGGTGGTGTAGTGGTTAGACTACTCGCCTTCCACCTAGGCGAACCGGGTTCAGTTCCCGACGGGATAGTCCTCGAATTTTCGCATGTGGGAATCGTGCCGGACGATGCCACTGGTCGGCGGGTTTTCTCGGGGATCTCCCGTTCCCCTCGCCTATGCCACTGCTCCATACTCACCTCGCTTCACCCTCATCGGTTCTCAAGACTTAAATGTTTAAAGCCGCCAAAATATCTTTGCTTACTCAATGTTTATGCACGAGAAAGAGTGCAGACGCCTAAAAAAAAAAGTCAAGCGTGCCCGACTGGGCGCCGCCACGCCAGAGGGACGGGGTTATTAACACAGAGGCATGCGGTTATTAACACAGAGGCAGGGGCAGTAAATGCCGCCCGTCGGGTGGATTGCGAGGGGTGACCCTGCGGGACGTCACATGAGCTGTACTCGCAGGGCCGTGTCGGGGATTGCGTCGTCAGCAGACTATACCATAGTCTACAGATGAAGTAGGCCGATCTCGCTGGCTGCCAACACGACTAGAAAACACAGCATGGATTGGATTTGAGGTTAGAACACTGATTACTAAACAAGTGCTTTCAGATGTATGTAGACTTCCTCTAGCCAATTTGTAAAGGTATTTTATTCGTATAAAAGTGCCTATCTTCTGAAAATTAATATATGAACAAACGCATTCACCATATTGTTGGCCATATGACTTTGACAGTTATGTTGGTTTGGGGTAGGTCAATGTTGGATACATGCGAAGAAGTGTGCTGTCTTATATATGTAGTTATGGAAAGTAATTTGGTATTAAACATTAATTTCAAAAGTATGGGCATTTTCGAAATGTTTATTTCTAAAGCACTTAATAAACCATGAACAATTAAGTGCTTTAGAAATCAACCTTTCCAAAATGTCTGTATCCCTACCTGCACGTACCTTAACGGGCACACTGGCCGACGTGAGTCTGCTAAAGATGGTAACATCCGAGTGAAAGTAACTCAATTTCTCAACGATATATTAAAAGTTGGGTAAATGTTTGTGAATACTGAAGTTAATTATTTTGCCTTCTGTTTTCTTAATGCGTTTCATAATACGATTTAACATGATGCTACGCCACTGTTGTGCGCCAATTTAACTTGATGCTATTCCCCACCTGTGGAGCACAGAGTGGTTTGTAGGGTCGGAGTTAATTCCTCCAGGCACAGACTATAAGGAGCCTTGAAGGTTGAGGGTATTTCAATAAGGTAGTCTTTTGGTATTTCACATTGAAGGATGGATATATTGTCTCGAGTTATAAAAAACATAGAGAAACACTTCCGAGGTGTGGTACTCTATTTTGGCTACTCGTATTAACTGGTGCGTGCGTCGTGGTGGAGGGGGGCTTCTCTGGATGGCGACTTGATACTTAACTACTCTGCTGTTTGTGCTAGTATGTTGTCTGCGGTGGGTGAGCTCTGGTGATGTGGGCGGCCTTGGAAAAGGCCCGCGTATGGTGTCGTCTCCCCTGGACTGCTGTTCTACTGATGCACTCATGTACTGAGGTACTGTTGTCGCCGGGGGTCCGAAGTCTGTGCGGCGATATGCAACTCTTCTGCTCGAAGGTGTACTGATGACTCGAGACCACTCTCCCGGAAAATAGGCTTATATGCTCCCTAGCCTCCCTCCCTAATTGTCGGCACATGTCGCCTTGTTGGGGCGAGGGGGCGGTGGTAGGAAACAGAACAAAGCATTTTAAAAACGTGCCCTCGTTTGTGATGGTTGGGGGGGGGGAGCGGTGATCTTGCCCCTTGAATTTACCATCTCAGCTTATTTTTCAGTGGTGCATGTTTTCTTACTTCAGGCGAACTGCGTCTTCTATATCGTGATACCTCGGTGTTCAACAAATCTTACTTGGCTTCCTAGGAGTGTAGGGGAGGAGGTGGGTGGGGGGGACCTACGCAGCAGGACACCTGTAATGGCCTGCACATGCTCCTACTTCGGCTTGACCTTTCTCTGCGGTGATTACGATCGACATGTGTCTCTCTACGCTCCTACACTGGTTATGTGGGTTNTGGCGTGGGGGGGGGGGGGGTTGGTTGGTGTGACAGCGCCGCACTAATACTCCTAATACGTCACACATCAAACATATGTATAAAATATTAATTTTTCTAATAATTGTATATTTTTACTTGATCGACGCATGGATAAAGTGATCAGGCCCATGGATGTATTAGTTTTACATATTATGGTAGAATACACAGTGCGCATACATTTAGATCCTAAACAGGACTTTCAAAAGTACTAAATTTACGTAAACATCCTATAACCGTAGGGAACGTAGGCTACATATGTAAATGGGCGTGCGTATTTCTGCAGTACTTTTCATACTCCATCGTGTACATGTCATGTAGGAAGCAGTCCTGAGGCGTGGACGTGTACGAAACTGCGAAATTTTATTTCTTGTTTCAGCAAATAGGGTTGCAAGACAATAGTTTAAAGCTGTCTTACACCCCTAAGTATATAGTGTACCAGGACGTATTTCGCATGTTTGGAGCCCAGAAGCGCGGAAGCATTTATGCTCACGATACTGAAATTGTTTGCAGTCATTTCGTCAACATATTGACTCTATAAGATTTTCTGCGATGAACATTCTGTTTTGTGTCCAAAGAAAAAAAAATTGTCAAAATTTATCTCAAATACTTTAAATATAATGTACTAGAATTTTTCTGGCTTAATCAATGGCAAAAAGCTTCCTTTAATCTGTTTCAGTTACAGAAAATTCACTTAAACATGATAAACGAAATATAAGAACAAATCATTGTACTAACTGGTCTTTCACTGAATATCTGCCCATTGTTTGGCGTCATATTATGAGCACAATGTTCGAGTGTAATATGTGGAATATATGTTTACCTTCAATGACAAAACTCGGGAAGATATAGTTTCTTTTCATCTAGTGTTCTCTCAAGACCACGATATTAAGAGCCGTCCAAATCTCTTCACTCTCTCTTTTATCAGGTGTTAATTAGGCACTTACAGAAATGCTAGAGTACAGACGATATACCGGCTGAGTTACGTAAAGCATGCAACTGTTAAATATTTCTCAAATAGAAGGTGCTTTTGATGTGCGTGTTTTACAGAAGTGAAGTTTAGACAAGGGCTTATAATTGCAGCCCAAAAACCGATTTTAATAATCTTTGGAATGTTTATTTCTTGAACCAAGTTACACTTTTTTCAAATGGAACAATTCCTATACACATCAATAAAATAAAACAAGAGGACATTATAACTTCAATGGTTCTAGTGCAAGTAGTATCCGCCCTATCGCTATATGACAGTTGGAAATAACTGTACAAATGATTTGCAAATGTACTACGTGAGTGTATACGTAGAATGAGAAAGCGTGAATTGTAATATTTCCCATACATTCATGTTAGCGTTCATAAATTCTCTCAGGAAACAGTCAGTTGAGTAGGAAACTTCCCAACTTTGTGTAGTAGCGATGGTAAACATTCCATATTTGTAGCAAGATGTGTGGTATTATTTCCATACGATATATGGGTTAAAAACTTCCAATTCAATCAAGGAAGTTTACCACGAATTTTCTTAGAGTGACAGTTATCTGCTCTATTTAACAGGTAAGTTACTAGACTACGTTGCCCCTATGTTTACTTTTCTGCTTATGTGTGTGTGGTTTTCTTCTGAATGTGCAAGAAAACTAATGTTAAATCTTGTACATTTATGTGATTTTACTGTACCATGCGTCAGCACTCTCTTAAGAAATACAAAAGTGAGCAAACAAATTCTACGAATTCTGAAAAAGAAAAATAAAACGTACCTACAACCATTGTGTTCGAAATGAAAACCACCAGCTGAAATACAAGCTTCCAGTCTGTCATGCAAAGTTTGATGCACATGTTGTAGCATTTCAGCAGAAATTTCAGAACAGGCAGCTTAATACGTTGTTTAATATATTCTGGCGTAGTTGGTATGTCCTTGCAGACAGTTTCTTTCAGCGTTCCCCACCGGAAAAAAATTCAATGCGTCAGATCTGGTGAATGGGCAGGCCAACTTACATGTTCTCTTGGTCCAATCCAACGATTTTGAAACAATCGGTGAAGACAAGCTGCAGTACGTGTTGCACTATGCGCTGGGCAGCCATCATGCTGATACCATAGAGTCCATAGAGACCATAGAGTCCTACTAGTCAGCCGTGTATGGTCTTCTAACATCTGTGGAAGTTCGTCTGTTAGGAGGTTGACATACTTTTGGGGATCCATTGTTCTTTTTATGAAAAAAGGATTCCACGCCACACACGCTGTCGTTCCACTTGACGATGCCAATGGGGATAGTTAACTGATCAATAGTGCATGTTTCTAAGGTTGAATTGGTCATGATTTGTAAATGCTGCTTCAACACTAAACAAAATACATGACAAATATTGTGTATCATGTGTTAATGCCTATGCACAAATGTTAACACGATTCACAAAATCGTTTCCACGTAGCTCTTGGTGAAGAGAGACATGACACGGATGGAACTCATGACGGTGCAGAATGCGTAGTGCACTTACCTGACTCGTGTCACTCCCTCTTGCGATTGCACAGGAGATAACTTGCGGGTTTGCAGCAACCGCAGCTGGATTATTAATTAATTGCACCCTCTTCTCCGGTCACTCACTTGTTTCTGTTATGTTTTCGATGTGTTGCACTTCCAGTTTCCCGTAATTGGTTAAAGAGGTTCGCAAATATTGTCGAGATGGTTGACGTCTATTAGGATATCGTCTATAGTACACATTAAAATAACGAACATCATTATTACGACATTCGCCACACACCATGATCATGTCGGCTTTTTCAGCATTAGTAATTACCATCTTGCAGTACATCCTACATGTAGATAGTATGAACTATCACAAAGTACTGACAAGGAAGTCCCAATGCAATCAGCGAAAAGGAAAAAGAATCTACACAAACATACGAACATCGTAACCTAATAACTAAGCAGTCAAATGGAGCAGACAACTGTAGGTATTTAAAATTACCATATAACGATTGCGCGTTGACAACTTGCACTAGGATCCTGCAAAACACGTCATTGACATTCTAATGTCTTCTAGTATTATTTTCTTCATGTGAATAGGCGTTGTTTCCTTTGAAAAAAAAATAACTTTGTTCAAGGAATACACATTCTAATACTTATTAATATCTGTGTCTGGGCTAAAGTTATGAGCCGTTTTTTACACTTCACTTTTATAAAACCAGCTCATCTATAGCACCTTTCATTTCCGAAATATTTGTCTCNAATAACTTTGTTCAAGGAATACACATTCTAATACTTACTAATATCTGTGTCTGGGCTAAAGGTATGAGCCGTTTTTTACACTTCACTTTTATAAAACCAGCTCATCTATAGCACCTTTCATTTCCGAAATATTTGTCTCGCACGTTTTAGGTTATTAATTTTGTATAACCCCACATCTTCTACGATTGCTTATACACGATTACCATAAACCCGAATGCAGACTTTGTGAGATGGTTGATGATTCGTTGTTGGGAAATGGGGTAGAAAACGTAATACGAGCTGTCACCTAACGTGGTTGTTAAGGAAGAAACACACCTGTGAAAAATGGGAAATAAAGTTGCTAATTTGCAATATGTCACAGAAGCTACGCGAGATGAAGCACGTACGTGACTAGTGTTAGCCTGATTTCGTATCTGCCAAATTTTAACATTTGGCGGGTGATAACATCGCCCGTCATTAAGAAATTAACGGGGTCAAACGCTGCATGTTTCGTTGAGAGCCGTTTACTTGTGACTGTTTCGCCAAAGCAACGTCGTGTGTTCATTTAATGTACACATAATTATTCCATCATGACATCGATGAACCCCTTCTCCTAGCTACAGCTCGAAGGCTGTTAGCAAATAGTTTCACCGGTTCTTATTATACTATATTACAGGATATATGTGAATTGTAAGCCAAAATAAATGTGTTTTTACATTATAACGTATGTACTTCCCCGTGTGATCACACAAATTTAGACTGGTGGCTATTTGAGACGAAATTATTTTAGAACAATTGCCTAAAATTTTGCTGAGGGTTTGCATAGGTTTTTGAAATATTGCGATTTCAAACCAGAAAACACCTCATCATTTTATGTAACTCTTCTATGAAGTTCGATTAAAGGCAAATGCTACTTTGCCGATGGGTGCACTACACCAATCACCACTAGTTTTCATTTGCCGTGACCTATGCTCGAATATGGGTACTTAATCCATAAGTGTTAAGCCGATAGTTTGAACACAACTGTATGAATTACTGTAAAAAAATTATCCCGTTCTGAATGGTTTTAAAATTTTTTATTTATTCAGCATTGTTATAGACCAGAATACAAATGGGAAGTAAAAAAGAACAGCACCAATGTGTAACCTGTCATTAATAGTACACAAACTATTTTATATTTATATTTACAACAATGATCGCATTAAATTTAAACTGCAAATATTCGAAATTAAAATGGAATTTACTTCAGTAGAAACCAAAATACATTTTCTTTTCGAAAGAGAAACTGAAATTTCTAGTAATTCAAGTGAATCTTGAAAATGTAAT
This sequence comes from Clitarchus hookeri, assembly GCA_002778355.1. Classification (NCBI taxonomy): domain Eukaryota; kingdom Metazoa; phylum Arthropoda; class Insecta; order Phasmatodea; family Phasmatidae; genus Clitarchus; species Clitarchus hookeri. The sequence continues at coordinate 138,437 of NQII01000731.1, forward strand.
TAAAATGTTTAGTCACTAACTAATAAAAAATACTTAGCAAATTAGGAAATTGGTTTTACGATCAAGCAAAGAGTTTATATTTCATGGGATATAGTTTTGTTTAACTTATGTTCAAAATTCTCCTTAAATTTAATTTTTTGTTATTTAAAAATATATATATTATATCAGTACACTAAGTGATTAATTAGAATCCAAGGAATTGTGAAGAAAACAGCAGTGACTGTACAAATGCTTCTTTAATTTAAATATACTTTTATATGCTGTACTTAATATACCAATGTACCATATACGGTAATAATTTGTAATTTTGATTACTAAATATTTGAATATTTTATATTACGAAACCAGGATTAAGATTAACTACATTCACACAGAATGTCACAGGACCATTGCGGCAAACTTCTAGGGGTGATAAGTAATGTAATGAGGAACAACTTTTGTCAGAGAATGGGTGTCCGGAGACGCTCTGTTGAGACGTTACACGCCGTTGTAAAACCGTTCCACGCGCCTGAGAGGTAGGCATTCCACTGCTCTCATATCACAGCCTTATGTCGATCATGTAGTCATCTGTAACTTGTGAACGTGAGAGCATGTTACAGAAACTCACCACTGTCTCGAACAGGCAGCCAGTATCAAAAGCACTGAGAGCCGCATTGGACCGCATGTACTGTGCGCAGTTCGTTACGTCCTTCCTTCACCACATTCCACGGCACAGACCTGCGTCGTTGTCGCTGCTTGAGTCGAAACAGTTGTGTGTGTTCACCGTAACTGCGTGTCGTACACCAGACTAGTCATGGATGCTTATTCATCGCCAGAACTTGTGGATGTACATAACGCAGTACGGTGAAGGTAGAGGCCGTGGGTGCATAGCAGCATGTCTTTATCAGGAACGCTTCTCCAAAAGACGGCAGCCACATTACACACTATTACAGAGACTACTCAGTGACTGCGCGAGTCTGGGACCTTACATCCACCGCATGAGGGCTTCAGGGCAAGAAGTGTTCGTACGCCGCACTTTAAAAAGGAAGTACTGGACGGAGTTTAGGCAAACCCATCCACAAGTACACGTGCGATCGCTCATGATATAGACGTCAGCCACACCTCCGTGTGTAGAGTGCTCCATAAGCACAGACTACATCTATTCCACGTGCCAAAGGTACAGGCACCTGTACCAGCTAACTTCGAGCCCCGTATGTTGTTCGCACAGTGGTTTATGCAGCAGTACATTGTCTAGCTGGAGTTGACATTGTGTGTGTTTTTTATAGACGAAACGTGTTTTCGAGAGATGGCTATTTCAATACCCACAACTGGGAAAAAGAAAATCCGCATGCAGTGGTGGCCTTGCGTCACCAACAACAGTTTGCGTTGAACGTGTGTGCTAGAATAGCCCACGAACAATTTATTGGACCCTTTATCCTTCCAGCTCGTTTAGATGGCCAGGCGTATCACGACATTCTGACAAACGAGCTACCACAGCTGCTAGAAGATGTGCAGCTGAACGTAAGAGTCAACAGGTGATTTCAACATGATGACGCCCTTCCTCATTTCAACCGTCGTTTTAGCTAACACCTCCCCGTCACATTTGGTGTTAAGTGGATTGGGAGAGGCGGCCCTGTGCCTTGGCCTCTACGGTCACCTGACCTCATGCCAGTCGATTTCTTTCTGTGTAGCCACGTCAATAGTGTGTGTGCCGTATAGCGGTAGAGAACCGTGACGTTATCGTATAACGAATAAAGATGGCATGCGAAACAGTTCAAACCACTCTTGACATCTTCGAGAGGGTTTGCCAGGCAATGCATCGGTGTTGCAACGTCTGCAATGAAGGGGAGGGCCGCCATTTCGAGCACCTGCTTTAGGTTAAAGTTTCAAACTGTGAAACAAGCAGTCAAAAAAGTACTGCACTCTCAAACTTCTACCTACGTATTATTGCCATCACCCCTACAGTACTACATCAAATACCACGGGTTTTGAGATGTAGGTAGTAAGTGCCTGTCATGTGCAATGCAAACTGCCAACCTGCCAGGCGTTATACCGTGGTGTACAAAAACGTCTAACTTCTAAATGGGGTGCCTCTGGACATCTCTTCTCTGACAAATGTTGTTTCTTATTAAAGGCTGTTTATGGCAAAGTGAGCACTTTTGAAATCAACTTTTGAAAAATATCACTGGTCTTACCTGAAAGTATTTTAACAGGTACATTGACTGGCATGTGCCCTGTAAAAATAGTGACGAAGGAGAGAAAATAGTTGCATGTCTTAGCGTTTTATTAAATGTGTTAAAACTGAAATGATTTATTTTGCTGTTTGAGTTTTTGGATGCATATAAGTTTAAGAATCAGCAAATTTGTAAAAAATTTAATTTTTTTATAATTTTACAGTTTCATCACATAAAGTGATCAGGCTAATGCCAAACTTAATAGTAGTTTTCGCAATGATCCAGTGATTAGGAAATTAACGTGTGTGACCTACGGCACTGTTCAAATGCTGTATGTTTCGTTGACAGCCGTTTACCTGCGACTGTTTTGCCAAAGCAACGTCGCGTGTTCATTTATGTACACATAATTATTCCATCATAACAATGATAAACCCCTTCTCCGAGCTATAGCTCTAAATCTGTTAGCAAATAGTTTCCCCGCTTATTCTTATACTATATTCCAAGAAATACGTGAATAGCAAGTCAAAATAAATGTATTTTTACATTATAACGAATGTACTTCCCCGTGTGATCACACAAATTTAGACTCGTGGCTATTTAGACGAAATAATTTTAGAACAATAATTGCCTAAACTTGCTGATGCAATAATACCTTTTAAGTTTTCCTTCAAACGCCATGGTCATCTGAGATCTCAACACAAAGAATGAAAAAGTGTTTTCCGTTTCTATGCCTGCTTGTGTGTGTGTTAAAAATAGTGGTTTAGCATAAAATATGGGGGGGGGGGAGATTTGAGCTACGCTGTGGCAATAAGAACCGATGAGAATGGAGCGAGATGTAGATCGAGCAGTGACGGAATGCTATAATAGGGGAATGGGGATGACCCCGAGAATACTCACTGGCCAACGGCAACGACCGCCATGTTTCCTAAATGAGAAAACAGGGAGTGACCCTACAAGGAATCGAACCCGGTTCGTCGTGACGGGAGAAAGCCAGAAGGATTTATGCTCTGTTTTCAAAAAATCAAACTATGTATATATGAATATATATGTGTATATGCCTTTGGGTGTATATTACGAATGTTGTATTTTGTCATGCATTATAGTGTCTGACTCGGTTCTAGAGTTCCTAGGTCCGATCGCAACCAACTACACTGTGGAGTGGATTTATTCAAGTGGTTTTTTGTGTTCACTCCATAAAAACACGTTTGCAGCACTGTCACATACTACACCCAAAATATATGTCATGTCCGGCCATTGGCTTTATTCTGTAAATAAATATATAAAAAGTCAACACAATAAAATAATTGCTATGCCTGCATGTTTTATTATTTGGCCATTTTGTGGGAGATGAATACAAGTATTTGTAGGCTGTCTCATAGTTTAACCTTCTAATCTACAGTGCTCTCTACGCTCCGTCTGTAAGCGATAGTGACGTTTACAAAACGTAACGCAGTCCGGAAAGAAATTAATATTTGCTGTTCAATAGCAGCGTCTGCAATGAGCAAGTAGCGAAAATTCTGATTTCATGTAGGCCTATGTTCTGAGTTTCAGAATTATTTACTAAAGCAACGTGTTTTCGGAAGCATGCAGGGAAATTTAAAATGATTATTGGTTGCTTATTTTTGTGATTGCACAGGAAGAAACTAATTTGAGTGGTTTATTATGTTATTCCGTCGCTAAGACCACCGTATAGCTGGGTCAAGGGCGGAATATAGTGGCTCGGGCCTCGGAGGGCAGTGCGCCGTAATATGGAAACAGGGATGTACAACAGGGTGTTGCCGCAGAACAATGGAATGAGGGTGCCCTGGGGCCGGATGGTTGGGTGGACTTACCAAGGGGTTGCGCCGAGGGATGACCCGGGTGGGATTTGGGAAGGGGTGTGGTTGGAAGGGTTCGGGGTGCGTGCATGAGCAGAGCGCACGCACGTGTCCCACGCTGCAGTCGAGGCTCTTGCGAGCACTCGGCCATGAATGATGCATGAGGGAGGATCTCCCCACGTCACCCGCCTACTGCGTCTCCAGGCGACGCACTTTACTTGCTGAGCAAACTCACCTCCCCTCCTGCCTAACTTCGGAGGTGACGTCCTTCCTGCACTGCACCAGGCTGTTTCCCTCCACAATCCCTTGCCGTGGCCCCTCGGTGCAATTCCACATGTGCTGATTATATCGCACCACCTCACCCCCTGTGGTGAGGTTTATGACGAGGGGGTGGTCGGTGTGCGGCCAGACCCTCCGCTTTTCATCGCTCAACCTTGCGTGGCCGACAAGTTGTTTCCTATCAGAATACCTATTCCACTCGCTAAGAATGAGTCACTATGCGTAATCATTGTGTTTAAAGAGCAGGGGCCGCGCTGGCGCAGTGGATAGAGCGCTGCTCTCCCACCATTGCGAACCAGGTTCGATTCCCGGTAGAGCCGCTCCCGGCTTTTTGCAGGTGGGAATCGTACCGGACGATGCCTCTAGTTGGCGGGTTTTTTTCGGAGATCTCCCGTTTATCCCGCCGTTGCGTTTCTGCGCTGCTCCATTCTCTCTTCTTTCACACTCATTGGCTCTCAAGACGACCTTGTTAAGAGCCACCAACATCTCTGAACTCAACTCAGCCTCATGCAAACCAAGCTTAACCGAGATTGTAAGGTTACACTACGTATTACTAGCAATTACCAACACACCTGTTTTCTCACAGTTTTATTTATATTTACTATAAATAAATTATTATTATCATTTGTTAATAAACTATAAATACTTGCTCAGTTTAATAAAAAATAAGTTACTCTTATGTTAGCACAAATTTTAAACGGTTGTTATATACGGCATATTTAGGAAACAACCAAACAAGTCATTCATTGGTTTTTTAAAGTTTTTACTATAAGTGTGAAGAAACCGCGAAGAGACTGGACTTGAATGCACTATACATAACTTCGAACATACACTACTGTATACATTTAGTAAGCGTCTGCATCGTCCGGCACGATCACCTCTTGCGAAAATCAGGGAGTGACCGGGCCGGGGATTGAGGCCGGTTCGCCTTGGTGGGAGGCGAGTAGTCTAACCGCTCAGCCACTGCGGCCCCTATTTGGATGAGGCGGAGGAATATCGTGTAAGTAGAACTTTAGCAGAGCTTCAGAAAAGTTTGAAGTAGCCTTGAATGAACTACAGCATTGTTGCAGTAACGTAGTTGGAACACTCACGGGCTGGCGGACGTGGGAAGCAGAGGGGGGGAGGGAGAGTGAGGGTGATGTAACGAATGTGGCGGCTCAGCTGGCTGGGAATTATCGCGCGTGATCCCCTGATGCATGTCGCGCGAGTGTTCGTTGTCTGTGGTGAGGCCTCACGACGAAGACTCCAGCGCGCTATGCTGCATGAAGGCACGCACCCTCGGCGCCATGTTCCGCCGCCAGAGGCCGGGGGTGCTAATGAAGCAGGCCACTGCACCTGTAATCGCATTATCCCCTGCCTCCATGGATGTTTGTGCTCGCGAGCTCACCTGCAGTTTTGGCCGCTCACGTTGCGCTGCTGCGAGGCCGGGAGGTGACCACAGACCAAATACGTACTGTTATCTTGTTCTGCTAATACCGCACATTGCTCGAGAATTTCTCTCACATCTGTCCAATTCACATGCCATACAATGACCTAGAAGAAGTTGGAATATAACACACACTTGTTTTTGTTAAGAATTTTTTTTCATAATTTTCTAGTTTCATCACGACAGTAGGCGTCTGCGCATTTATGTAAACATCGTGCACCTAAGTCTAAACAGATACTTTCCGACAGTTCCAGAGACGAAGTGGTGTTCGCCGTTGGTACTTAACAAGTTTAATACTTAAGTCACAAAGCTCCTACGAGTACAACATGACAAGATGGAAGCATTTTTGTGACTGCTTGAATTTACAGTACGTCAATTTATATGAAGGTTAAGGTTTTTTGACACCATTTACAAGACGTTTATAGAAAATAAACTGGCCTCAAAGGTGATGGACGGAAGGGAAATTTGGAACACATGATGTTGGCAAAGAGTGCAGCTATTACTTAAAAACATCACACAGTATAAATGTTAATTTTGTGAGTGAAATCCCTTAGGTGACACATAATTTTTCCCTCTTAAGATGCAAATTTTCCACTTTAGTAAAAGTTACTTTAACTATTTCGTTTTACAGCGTTCTTTACTCTGTAACTGTCTGTTGTGCTCCGACACGACAAAAATATAAATTATTTTAAATCCGTAATTGCTGTTAGTGCGAAAGTTTTGGTCGTACTGACGTCAGACGCATCTAGTATTTAATTTCCACACTGGACTTGTAGTGCTTGTCATAGCTACGTGACTCCGGCATAAAGGTGGACTGGCATTTCCGCACAACTGCAGAGACAGCCGCCCGGAAGCCTAGACGGGTAACCTGTCATATGGTCCATTATGTATGGTGGTGCAGTAGTTGGTTTGCTATCGGACAGGTCTCCAATCACGCCGATAAGCATCTGTGTTCTGTTCCTTCAACCCAAAGTAGCCTCGTGTGCATATATTGCTCACGTCGAGAATGCTTCTAAAAAGAAAACGCAAGACTTTTTTCACGCTATTGTGCTCGATGTAAACGTGGGGCAAAGTGGTCAGTATATATTTGTCATTATTATTATTGCATGTGTGATACATGTGTGTGTGGGCTCCGTTGAGAATCCAAGTGTCGTCATCAATTACATAGTTCCACGTGCCTGAGAGGTAGGCATTCTGCAGCGCACGTATCACATTTCTGCGTATGACATGCAGTAGTCTGTAGCTAGTGAACGCGAGGGACGGTTACAGTGCCTCGCCACTGTCTCGAAGCGGCAGCCAGTATGAAAGATCTGAGAGCCGCATTGGACCGCATGCACTGTGCGCAGTTCGTTACGTCCCTCCCTCACCACATTCCACTGCACAGACCTGCGTCGGCGTTGCGACGTCTGCAAACCAGAGGAAGGCCGCCATTTTGAACACCTGCTTTAGGTTAACGTATGGAAATGCGTAACAGGCAAACAATAAAGTACTTCAACCTACAAACACCTACCTACTTACTATTCCACTACCCCTACAGTACTACATCAAATACCAATGTTTCCTGGAAGGTCGGCAGCTGGTGCCTGTAATGCGCAACGCTAACTGTCTACCTGCCAGGCGTTGTAACGTGTTGTACAAAGACCCCTAGCGTCTATATGGGGCGTCTCCGGACGTCCCATATCTGACAAAAATTGTTCATTACATTACCTGGCACCTCTATAAGTTTGTCACAATGCTCGTATGATATATATATATATATAGGCACGCACACTATCGTTCTAATAATACAGAAATTCCGGTCTCCCTTGAAATAAAATGAAACTAATTTTATAATACAGCATTTTAAAAACAACTTTATTTCAGTGACAGAAACATGAACTAGGAAATTATGGCGTATATAACCACTTCTTAGAAATGAACCGCGCTCTCTCTCTCTCTCAACCATAATCCCAGCCAGCTGCTTCTCTAAACCATTTAGCTTCCGAGAGTATTAAATAAGCCAACTGACAGCTGGTCGCATAGGGGCTACAAATTATTGTGTAGCGTCGGGAGTCACCATGCTCATTGGAAATGTAAAATAGGAAGGGATGGTGATGAAAGGTTGGTGACAGGACCTTATCATTATTCTAGACACCGAACTTACCGGTTTAGCCTCATCGGTCGGCGAGGGAGTAACAGAGAGTTTTAGGAACGAAGTCACGTCACCACAGAATGTATTTGGCATCATCACTCTTAACGTCAAATGTCGCATCGTGCGAGTTAACAATACCGCAGAATACATGTTCTGTGTGTGGATAACTGTATTTATGAATCACGGTCTCAATACGCCAGGTGCATCTTTCGAAAAGACGTTATTGTACGATAATCATTAAGAAGAGCTATACTAACAATGCTTTATTATAAACCCTAAGTTTCCAGGATTATACAGAATAGTTTTGGTTTTTTGTTAATGAACCATATGTGCCCAGCAGCATTTCAAAACAATTTACGTGGATGTGTATGTTATCAGCAATGTCATCATTATTCAAGAAAATAACGTGCCTTTTAAAAAATATTTGTAGGGTAGTGAAATTTTAAAGTAATATTTGAACGTAGATGATGAATTGATTATAATGCAACGTCCCTCGCCTGCAAGATGTCGTGCCAAGACATCACAGCAGGTCCACTACTGTGCAGTCGGCAGTCAGCTTTCTTACCCTTGCAGCAGGCAGCCGTCCAGAGATCACAATACACAGCTCGTCAGGCGGACATTTTGATCAATGTTAATTACTTATGCTTATTTGCAATTATGTATTGAGCATTGCGTGTATGGTAACGATTGTAAATTAAAAAGGGATATTAATAGAAAGCGTTTCAATATAGATATGTTTAATATACGCATATTATTAAATAATAATACCTGTCTACAATTAAAACACTAGAAATTTATGAATCTTGCCACAATTATAACAAAAATTCCACATAGGCTAAATTTGATCAAAGCCATTATATAGTTGACGCTATGGTAACCAAATCATCGGAATCTGTATTTATTTTCTGAAATATAATTTTGTTTCTTATGAAAATTAGCTTGTTTGTCTGCAGCAATTTCGAACAATTGCCATTAATTAAATTTTTTGAAGTTATTTTCTACTTATGTAAACAAGAATAAAGTATAATCTGTATGATAGAATGAAAACGGAATCTATTATATCTTGAAAATATTGTATGGCAACAAAATAAAAAACGTTTACACCACGCGATTAATTGCATCGCATAGGAATGAGAGAAATTAGCTTGGGCAGTGGAGCAGTCGGAAATGAAGTAGACCATCTCCGGCTGCTGGCTGGGTGACTGCTCACTGCACGTTGTGAGTCGGCCTTGGACATGCGTGGCAGTGTCTCCCTCGCCGCTGTGCTACACATGGAATAAATAACACGAGGTAAACGTGCGGCCCTCGGGAAAGAAACCTTGTGTACTTTTCTCACGCCTCGGTGACGCGTTCAGAAGCTCGTTATGTGTGTCATTTCTTATACGCGGGTCTACACGTTTACCACCTTTCCCGTTTAACTTCATGGCGAGACTCATTCTTTAATTGGCAGAATGCAGATATATTAAGAACTCAAAAATACATACAGGTGACGGCAAGACTCATCACATGCTAGTTATTATATTCACGCGAACTCCCATTATCTCATGAAGTAAGACCACAAATTCATAAAATAAATAATCTTTCTGAAACACGAATAAACTATAACAACAAAATATAAATAAATCTGATAACGCCAGCAGTATGTGAAACATTCAAAATTTAATATATTAACGTTGTTGTAGTGCATTTATTCTTTTACTGTTATAACTTTTATGAATGTAGAAATTCAGTACAATAGTTTCTAAAAAACAAAAATTGCTCTTTGTGCAATAGTTTTTGTTCAGCTGACGTCAGAAGCGTCTCATATTTAATTATTTATTCACTTTTAATTGCACGTTGTAGGGGCTGCGATGGCTGAGCGGTTAGCCTGCTCGCCTCCCACCAAGGCGAACCGGGTTCAACCCCAGGCCGGGTCACTCCCGGGATTTCGCATGCGGGAATCGTGCCGGACGATACCACTGGATGGCGGGTTTTCTCGGGAAGGCTCCCGTTTCCCCCGCTCTTTCATTCCGGCGCTGCTCCAAACTCACCTCAATCACTCTTATCGGTTCTCAAGACCTCACTGTTAAGGGAGGCCCAAATCTCTTCACTCACTTACATTGGATATGCCGTGCTTGTCTGAGCTACGTGATTCTGGCATAAATGTGGACTGGCATGTTCGCACAACTGCAAACATTATTGGGAACTTGTACCTTCAAGAAGAGAGTAAATGTTAATAGCCGATGTAAAATGCCTTTTATATGACCTTTGAGTGCAGAAAAATCAGCTCGTTGTCAGAGCCTGTGCTCAGACGTCGCCTCATATTGTTTGCTTAAAAATTTCAATTTTTAATTTATAGTAATCGAAGGGATTTATTAAAATAAAAATGTACCTAGTATTGAGATTATCGTTTCATTTGTATTTACAAAATATACTTGGAAATCCAAACTTAACTTACTTCACAATAACAAACTGTGTTTTACATCGTAATAAGTGTTTCAAATCATTACGGAAATTATGGCTACGCTTACAGTTTCCGTCATAGCTGATAGCGCGTAAGGTACTCAATGTTTAATATAGAATTATTAATTGTCCTTGCGCTATGGACAGTAAATTCATATTCAGTATCTTAAAAGTAAAGTAATGAAAAACTCTTAAATGAGCAGTATTTAATCACTCAAATTATAGGAGAATAAAAAATTATTAAATATCTTATAGGCCCTATTTGATTCGCTGATAACTGACGAATCTATAAAGTTGTCAGAATTCCTTCATATCATCAGCGGTTCGATTATTGAAAGTAAAATACTTTTATGAGTGTGAAAAATAATACTAACTTCATTTTCGCTTTTTACAGGTTCATAGCAAAATTTGTTTCTTTACGTAAATGCACGCCACTATTGCCCAGCCTGGTGAAGTGACTCACGTGTACACCAATAGTAACATATTTATACAGCAGTCACCATCGTAACTTAAGAGTCTTCATTACTTTAGAAATAAAAACGTACGAAAGCCTTTTAACTTACGGGTTAAGAACTCTGAAGGACCATTGTGAGGCACCGTACCAATTAATACTGGCATTTCCAATGGGAAAGTACTTAAAAAAGACGCCTCTTGCAACGGCTTTCCGAACGCAAGTCAGGTGTAATAACTCACGGTGAAATACACTCGGCATGACGAATCAAATGAATGGTACATTTTCTTCCAGTTGAACGTGGTGCAGTATTCGTTCTATTACAACGTGATGGGGTACGGAAATGCTGTTAGGAGCCCTCCATGGGGCGGCGTTATTACGGAAAGAACCCTGCGCGGGAACGTTATCTGAGAGTTTTGAAACCCGCGGCCCGGACAGGCCGGCTCGGTACGACGCCTGCGAGCGTAAAAGCTCGTTAATCTCGAGTTTATCACGATCCGCTGCCCGTGCCGGCCACGTCGTTTTTGTTTTGGAGTTCCCGTGCGCCGATCCTGCTTACAAATTCACCCTTGCCTGTTTTCCAACCCCTCTAGTCCACCCTCTTCCGCCCTCTCCCGACATCCCAGCACACATTATAAACCACGCCATGCTAATGCACTTTGCTTTTCGAGGGTTTTATTACGTAAAATGTGCCGCCGTCCGTCCCCTCGCTCCCACAGTCGCCCTTAGTTTGCGACCCACGTCTTCTCGAGATCTCATCTGGTATGCAAAACTCCACCCAGACAGGCCACGCCACAGCCTGTCTCTCCACGCACCTGCCAATGGCGGCATCGCTTACAGACGTTGCGGTCGCGTATTTCGCGCGCCTAATATCACAAGCACTTTGCCTACAGTCAATGTCATTCTACTCCCATCTCACCCGCCTCTTTGTATTACATCAATTACCCGAGTGTATCCGGATTGAGTTATTACGAAAATATTACTTTTTTTATCAAAGTGAAACTTGCACGATTATAGTTTACCGTTTCATTAATATTTATCTGTATATTACAATAAAACTAGAGGCTATCAAAAGTACGTACGTTTGAATATACATATGTACATACAAATTTGCTCATATTAACACAGCTGATTCTAAATTGTGTTACTAACGTAACCACAAAACAACTGAGTTGAAGTCAACTCTTTGGAACTATCGAATAATAAAGGCCATAAAGGCCAGCGTATAAAGAGCGCTTTGCAGAATAGCAGATGGATTAGATGTGGTCTGGGCCATAGAACTGTGGTAAGAAGATATACACAGAACAAAAAATGATTGTTTCTTTAGTAGTGGTTATATGCGACTTATTTCTACCTTGTCCTGAGTGCCAGTATATACAGTGAAGAGCCAAAAAAACTGGCATAGGCGTGCGTATGCAAATAATAACAGAGGTATGGAACCAATCAGAGTAATGCGATGCGGTGAGCAGCGCCTATATAAGACAACAAGCGTCTGGCAAAGATTCTAGATCGGTTACTGCTGCTACAATGGCAGGTTATCAAGATATAAGTGAGTTTGAACGTGGTGTTATAGTCGGCGCACGAGAGATGGGACATAGTATCTCCGAAGTAGCGATAAAATTTGGATTTTCGCGTACGACCATTTCACGAGTGTATCGTGAATATCGGGAACCGGTAAAACATCAAATCTTTGACATCGCTGCGGCCGGAAAAAGATCGTGAACGAACGGGACAAACGACGACTGACGAGAATCATTAAACGTGACAGACGTGCAACCCTTTCTCAAATTGGTACAGATTTCAATGCCTCCTGCATACTTTCAGGCATTAGTCGAGTCCATGCCACGTCATCTTGCGGCACTTCTGCGTGCTCGCGGGGGCCCTACACGATATTAGGCAGGTGTACCAGTTTTTTTGGCTCTTCAGAATAAGTGCCGCCTCTTTCATGTTAAAAAGCATATTGGAAACATGACTATATCAATGTAATTATTTACTTTAATCTGTAGAATATGAAACCCAACTATTAATGTATAACAGCGTCGCAATTAAAACAATATAAAGATTAAAATATTAACACATTTTCACATTTTTACGCTTACAATACAACATATTGCATAATTATGTGAAAAAATATTTGTAACACTTTGTAACATATCACGTTTATATGGAGAAAAATCTTCAGTAATTTTTCCTGAAACGAATGTTAAAATAAGAAAACGAAAAAATTCGTTTGTTTCCAACTGGATCTCCTTATTTAATAAGAGTTTCGGTCTCCCTGTAATTTTAAAACTAAGCCTATACAATTTCCGTGGTATGAAAAGGTTCTCTATTTTGAGTTAAGTGTGGGTGAAGTATGTTTAAAAAACAAATAATTTCAGATAAACAGTATTTGAGTCTGTAATTAATTGACACAATATATTTCTGTGATCAACAAACGAAGATAAGCGTTTATTTAAATAAAGCTGAAGATTATTTTAAAGGTTGTTTTTGTTGACCAGCGAACCCATTCGAGACACTCACATTATCGAATTTTAAACAACACTTTTTCTGGATACAATTAGAAGAGGAAAATAGTACCGACAAAAAGGTTCATATGAGTTATATATATTTGTATGTGTGTGTGTAATACCATACGCACACCATCGATGAAAACGCAAGCAGTTTTGTATTTAATGACCCGTAGGAGATTGAAGTAAATATTAGTAGATATTGAAAAAGAATAGTTCACTGATTTGAAACTGTTTCATTAAAATAAGAAATACAAATGTATTTAATGAAGTGTATTTTTGGTCGTGTAAATTTTATGTGCATACATTCTTAATTCGTCAGATGAAATTAATAACCTAGACCGTACAACGAGTTTAGAAGTTTTTTGTCTTCACGCTGATTTCGCCACTCAGATTATTTTACTATTTGCGCATGCGCGCGCCACGGCGTCTTGCCTGCGCTGTGCACGTTCAAGAGCTGCAGAGGGAGTCAGCCAGCTCCTGCTGTTCTAGACGCCAGTGGCGCGCTCTCTCTCACTCATTGTGACCCAGTTCCAAACGAGGGTCAGCCCTGCGGGACGTTAAGCTATTCCTTTGGCATCTCTTTCTTGCAGCCAAAGAAAAACGAATATCTGAGCAACATTAGGTTTAACCAAAGAACTTTCCTCCAAGTCCGTGAACCGTAACTGATAATGAGTGTAAACTATTTCAGGGGAATCGCTGAAATTTTACTTGTAAATTCAAACGCTGTATTTTACTCACGTAACGGTGTAAATGGTCTATTCTATAGATTAGATTACCAAGAAACTAATTTGTCTCCCGGTTGCGAAGCAATTCGCGAAACTTGTCACCAACCGTCTCTATAGATGACAAAACATTTCTGGTACTGTTCTAGTAAGGAGCTCAGCTTATGACCACAGCAAACATTCTACCATACCATTTTTATTTAGAATTATTGGAGCACTACGATAAAACAGACGTATACTGTTCGCAAGAGTAAAGGTCGCATATTATTGGAAAATACGCACTTACCACCGATATGCACATAAGTAGTATATAATAACCGATTCGGGCACAGGATACACGAGTCGGATTCAGGATTCGCGAGCCAACTCGGTTTACATCACAGGTGGAGGTGGTGCTCGGTGGCCATGTTATAGACCAAATGGCCCAGTTTACAAAAAAATCACTTCAGATATTAATGATTTGGCCAAAAAATAACATTTCTCCCCAGAATTAAAAAAAAAAAAAGCAGAAAATATATTGATTGAGTCTTTAAATGAGCAAAGCGGATTCTACGCTCCTCGATGGAGAGTCATACAGTCCTCAGAGCAGCAAAGCGGATTTGAGGCTAAGATTTTTGTCCAGCGGATCAGACGAATCAGCAGTCATGGTGCCCAGCCACCATCGTGCACCACCTCGGTGTAGTCAGTTGGTATTGCTGGTTATGTCGGTGGTTTCGGAACCTATCTGCATGTTGGTATATTTAGTATTTGTGATAACCTTGGCAAACTGTGATATAGATGTTTATATAGCAATGGAATCCAGTTTCGGCCGCCAATAACTCATTTATATTAACCATCCCAGAACTTCCCACGATTGTGGGGCCTATCTGATGTTTATTTACACGACGACAGCTCAACATCTTGAACATTTATTGTAAATGCCGATAGAGACTGTATACTTTGCATTTTAGAAGGCGAAGGACTTACAACATTACAGGCTAGTTCAATATCTTGAACATTTCGTGTAAATGCCGATAGAGACTGTATACTTTGCATTTTAGAAGGCGAAGGACTTACAACATTACAGGCTTCACTTATCTCTGCAAGTTATCGTTTCACGACAAAGTGTTTGCCACATTTCTCGCACTTATATTACCTGAAATCTGCATTCTTCGAACAGCAATTATTTCGTGTCTTTAAGCACATTGGCTTAATGCAAACAACACCACACATTAGCGATTATAAATAATAACTGATCAAGATAAATTGGTTTAAAGCTACGAAGGTCCGTTTGTACGTGCACTCCAATAGCTCGGTGATCAAAAAAATACTTGAAATTTAAGCTAATTTTTTTCGATGGTAGTAAAAAAGATGTGTTATAACGAGCACGGCTGATAATACCCATTCAATTGTACTGGAAGTATCGAACATAAAATAACTGATCAAAATTAATGATAGAAGTCCTTGCATCTAATGAATAACTGTGGCATGGCATGAATTTCGCTCGCCACGTTATTTTTGTGCGACTAACAACCAATCATGAGCAAACAATATGACGTCATCATTACATATTTTCACCACTAGCACACACTAATGGTTGTGGCGGAGATCAATTTAAAGTGGGTAATTGGCGGTGGGGATGGAGAAGAGTTGAATAAATAATCAATGAAAAATATGGGGTGGGGGCAGTGTAAAGGGGGGTTGAACTATACGGAGTAAATGGAGTTGGCTAAATTGATTGTTTTTAAGGGGGGGCATGATGGGGTGGCGGCGGGTGAGATTTGGAGCGAAGATACGAGTGAATGGTGGGAAATTGGTGAAGAGGGTTGGGGGGTCGGGAGTGACGTAATGCAATGATTCGTTGGGTGGGGGATATTTAATAGGAGTATTTCAAAATAGCCAATATAAAATGTAATGGTGGGGTTGATTTATGATGGTTGCCATACTTGGAGTAGCGAGGTAATGTGCACCGACATATTTACGATTATCGACGCCTAAACTTTCTGCTCGTAAGTCTTTGATTTAAAAAATTATTTGTTTTATTTTCTTTTTAAAATTGTCTGGAAATGTCCTAAATTTTTCCAGTTTGAAAAATATGTTATTAGGTCTGGTTTTCTTCGTAATCTTAGGATTTTAATACATATTAAGTTTTAAAATAAATTTTAAGGTTTGTTCATTCTTACAACGTTTTACAGTATTTGCGATATCTCCCCCCCCCTTTTTTTTTGTTTTTAAGTTTACCTGTGGCCAGGTCAAAATCACGAACATCCAATATGGTGGCTTAATCAAAAATGTAAACACAAAGGTCCGTTGTCCGACAAGGCTCGGCTTATTCACCGCCTTGCTGCTTGGTGGTCTTTTTTGCTCAGACATCGAAGAGCCGTGAATCCACCTTGCGGGCTTGTGTACTTTTTGGCTCACACATTGAAGAGCCTTCAAAGCACCTTGCTAATTTGTGAACCGTTTGGCTCACACGTTTAAGAGCCTTTAATCCACCTCACTGCTTTTGCTCTTTTTGACTCGTATATCGGAGAGCCTAGAATCTAAATTGCTGATTTGTGTTATTTTTGGCTTAAACTCCGAAGAACCTTGAATCTACGTTCTTACTTTGTGGAATTTTTGGGCTCACGCATTGAGGGGCTTTGAATATACCTGGCTGATTTTTGGACTTGTGCGGAAAATAAGTAAAAGTAATTGAATTTTAAAATTTTTTTAATTTTTTTTTATTTGGGGGGGGGGGGGGTTTTGGTTTGAATATGTGAATTCGTAAGCGATTTTAGGGTAAAATGGGAAATGTTGACAGTCGTGAAGTAACAAGATGGCTGCCGCATACTGTGACGTCACAACGATTTACATCACATCTACATGATCTATGTGCGATAACATAGTTTTTTTATACTTCTGGTACCAATTTACTGTTGAAATTAGAGTCAAGACTTACAGTTGAACACGTGCACGTCATAGATGGAATAATGAAGTGGAGTGTGCACGCCACTTGACAGTAGTAGTTTGTGTTCAAAACTAAGCAAACCACCTCATTTATCTACGCGGCACCACACATTCAGGTCTTTAGATCATGTTATTTTCCTTTCGCTCGCTAAGCCTTTCAAAGCAACGCGAGCGTATTTTCGGTGAACGACAGACCCGGGTGGCGGCCCGGCCAGAATGGCACGCGTGCCGAAGGGCGTTAATTGGCGAAGGGAAGTGCAAGGAGTAATCGGAGGCGAGCGAGCAGAAAACGCGATGTCACGTGTGAGTGGGCCGTGTGAAGTGTCGGGCTGACGCGCTGTTGACGTGGAGTTCGCAGGGCTAGGGCGTCTCCCGGCCTGGGGATCGGTGCTTAGCGGCAGACGAGTTAATGTCGCCTGATGTGGGCGAAGATGAGGCGAGAGGTGGTGTGTCGCCCGCTAAGTGCGTGTGCGTGCGTGAGCTCGCACTTTCTCCGCCGTGTTTACATGTTCGAAGAAAAATTCTACGTACAAGAATGTTAACGTGAAGAAAGTAGTTATTCAATAAAAGCGTCAAGTTTAAACATGTGAACGTTGAATTTGTTTAATTCAGTTTCAGTTTCCATGCACATTAAATTAAAAATTGGGATGTTAGTGACATACACAAAAAAAAGTTTGAACCACCGGTGTTACTGAATTACGATGTTGCTCACAGCCGAAGAGAAAGTACGGAATGAAAGTACAAGCTGTCTGAACAGAATACCACGCTAGTCACTCCGATGTATCTTTGTAATGAGCCTAATATCCCAGCAGACATCCTTCAGAAGCAACCGAATTACAGGCGATGGGAAAATTAATACGAGGTGTGTATTTAAGTTCCAACCATTTCCACATTTAAAAGAGATTAAGACTGTTTGCGATAAAGTAAGCACTTTTGAAATCAACCTTAGAATATGGCATATATTTTAACGCGTGTTCTGAGTGACATGCGCCCAGTAAAGTTGGTAACGATGGAGGAAAAGTGGTTCCATTTCCTAACGTCGAATAAAGAGTGTTAGGTAACCATTTGTGATAACATAAAGTATTTTTTTTTCAACTTCCTTTTTTTTTTATGCATCGAAATGTAGAATTTATTAGATTTGTAAAATATTTACTTTTTATAAGAATTTCAGAGTTTCACTAGACCTTCGACGCTAGTCCCGCCGCGTCGTTCGTCTTTGGAATTTCTCCTCTGCAAGGTGGCCTTCTCCTTGGCCGTCTCTGCTCCCCTCCTGTTTCCTCCCCGCGTTTCTCACCCTTGATTCCCCCTTCTTGTGTCATAATTTTTTTAGTATGGGGGCAAGTTAATATAAGTCGTTACTTGTCTTGTGCTGCCCTTATTCTACGCCTATACTATGTGAGAATTTCGTCCTTTTGCAGCCTGCTAGAGCTGTGTCAAATTGCAATTAGACTTAAATTTTTGATTTAGTTGCCTTTGGGACGTTTTAACTTGTATCGTTGTGTGAGCGGCCGTAATGCGGAGCTACTTAAAACGGTGAGTCGTGGTTGCAGTATTCTTCTTTGTGTCTGATTAGTATTTTTAATCATTGTGTGGCGTAGTTTTGTGTCGTTTTGGGCATGCAGTCGTTTCTAAAGTGTGGTTTTGGTCGCCGGCCTAAATTATGGTTTCTATTATACTAATTTCTAACTTTGCTGTGTGTTCCAGTTGTTTTAATGTGTAGTGAATAGTTTTTGTTTGCTGACCATTTATATTAATTTAAAGTTTAATTGCTTTGCAGTTCTTGCACGACTCACGCGTAACTCAATATTTTAAACTTCATCGTCCTTTATTCTTTATTCGATGGAGCTTTGATTGGGTCAACTGACTGCCTCCATCGACGTAACCTTTCGTTTAATGGCTCCTTTTAAAATCACTTATCCGTATAATTAATAATTTGTATTTTGAATATTTTAAAAGTTTTGCTTTTTATTAATCAATTCGATTGAGCCTATTGAGTGTTGTAATTTTTTGTTGTATTCTTGTAAACTTTGATTGCAATATAATTGAAACTTGTTTTTGTTCGTTATTTGTACTGCGGCACAGACCGACGAACGAATAAAGTGATGAGATCCATGGCATTGTTAATTTTACATAAGGCGGAATAATACACAGCGTGCATAGAATTAGATCTTAAGCAGTACTGTCAAAAGTGCTCAGTTTACAGTGAACAGTGTATAGAAGCATACTTTATTTAATTTGGCCTGAAAGTACATAATAAGCAGAAAAGTGTCATAACGTAATTTTCTGAATTTGCCTAGGTTTAGCGACGCTGTTAAATACTTCTGTTCGCCTAAAGCACCACAACTGTCCTTGGTGAGTATTTCCAGTAACATCAGTTGATGCCGAATAGCTTTGATAATCACTAACTGACGTTTTCGCGAGTTATTGAGCAGAACCCTATACACGGCTAGAATAATTAATTAAAACAATACATTTACTGGGAGAGAGAGAGAGAGATAGCGCAGCGCAGCTTTAGGAAGATCCACGAAAAAGAAAAGTAAAAATAATTGCTAGGAATGTTGTTATGAATAGATCTCATAGTCAATATATATGTTCCTATGAACGCCGGTAGTACTTTTATTACGTAGCACACACGAGTAAAATTCATACTTAAGTAATTACTTTTTTTTATATTACGGAAATATCACTGACACTAAAATATCGTCTCACAACTACAAATATTTCATTCTAAATAGTAACGAGTTCCTTTACTGCTGGCCAGCCCTAATAAATCGTCGATGACTTTATCGTGGCATTGCCTATAAGTGACTCAATGCATGGAACGAAGCCATCAGAGAATTTCTCCGCGTTGTGTTTATAGCTTCTCGGCTCGACACAAGATAGCTCTTGTAATCACTTTCGTCTACCATCCTGCGGCGAGTCCTGTCGCCTACGTCAGTCATGGCTAAGTTTTCCCACCTACTCCTGCGCAACTACGCGGCGCATATATCAATGAGTGATAGTTGAGAGTGACGCACGACGACATCACGGCAAAAATAATGGAGTAGTGTCGAGAGATTTGGGCAGCTCTTAACATCGAGGTATTGAAAGCCGATGAGCGTGAAGTGAGGTGAGCACAGAGCAGCGCCGGAATGCAAGGACGGGGGAAACAGGAAATCCCTGAGAAGACCCGCAGACCAGCGGCATCGTCCGGCACGATTCGCACTTCTCCGCCGGGAATGGAGCCTGGCTCACCTGTGGGAGGTGAGTAGTCTGCCGACTACACCACCGCGGCCCCGGCAAAATAGAGCCATTGTAGAACTACCTTCTGTGGGTCCAGAAAGCAAGCTGTAAGTGTACCATGAAGAAAGCTTGCGGCTTCTTCATTCTTATTATTTTATATAAGGGCTATTCGCAGTTAATTAGACACTTTTGAATTCCCTGCGTAAAATTTGTTTTTCTCCTAACTTTGTATCTTTCCGCCGTATGTAAAAATTGTATTGTCATGGGCCTAACGACTTTATTCATGCGCCGGTCAAGTGGAAACATCAAATTGATAGAATCTTACATGCTAAATCGTACTCTAATGCGTATAAGGCAAAAAATGCCATCTTGATTTCCCTTAAAATGAAAATTTTTTACAAGAGCAACCATTGTCCAAAATTTCAGGATTTGATTTTACTACATTAATCGGTGGTTATGTAAAGTATCTACATCCCTACAAATGGTCATGCACAAAATTGTCCAATCCTTTGTTCACGAAAACCACCATTGTCCTGTACAATGGTGGTTTTTGTACCAAATCCAGCAGGGAACATCACACAGAGGGCAATTTCTTCAAAACAATGGAGGCATGTTTATGATTTCGTAATTTGTTAATTATTGGTTAAAACATATTTGTGCATATCTTCTTGTTTCAGCCACTCTATAAGACGTGGGAACTGTTTTTTTATTAGACATTTTGTACCTTTTAAGAAATAGTATCAGCTCACTAGTTGGTAACAGAGGTGATAATGTCATCGAACAGTAGTCGCTCTTCGAATGTGTGCACGAATACTAACTGGAAAAGCAAGAGTGGAAAAAATGTAAGAAAGAAAATATAATCAGAAATAAGAAAATAAAATGTTTAAGAGGAAATCCCAGCTAGCGAAACTGGACCTGACTGCAGTTTAGTATTGTGTAAACTAGATAGAAATACTAGTAGTCTGAACGAGACAAAATAGCAATATGTTGGAACATGAAGAAAACTAGTACGAAGAGATAAAATACACTGAGAAGTGATGAGTAAGTTGTCCTTTTTAGCTTGCGTTTCCTATTAAACATTTCCCCACTATAAAACATAGCAGGTAGTATTGCTTATATTGTAATGTATTCTGGCTACATATTAAAGGCATTTAGAAATTAGAGATTGGTGAAATAAATATTCAAGAATTATTCATGCAAATATATTGCATAGATAGTACCAGATTGCGCTTGATGCATTTTCTGTTGTATATTAAAACATTAACCTCAAAGCACAGGTAACCTCAAATATAACATGAGAAAGGTTGAACAATGTATATCCTAAATATGTGGCTAGCTAGTAGGCAAGCTCATGTTAAAGTGTTAAAGTGCAGCCATAACCATTGTACAATAGGTATATTAGTTATGTTATAGCACTCAGCACATTTAGTATGAAAATAGTATTGCATGTGGTGTATAATACATGTTAAACATGTAAAATACATTTACAGGTGTTTCAGTCTGAAGTGTTTTGAACATGAGAATGAAGAACTTAGAAGTAACTTACTTTGAAACAAAAAATGAAAAGGACTCTCACCTAACTGGTCTTATCTCTTATCGACCACGACATCGACGACGACCACGTAAGATACACACAGAGAATTCCTGTGAAAGTTAGGATGGCCATTCCCCTACTTATGAAAATAGTGGATATTTCTTATACAAAGTTAGGAATGGCAAGACAGAAATCCCAGTTTGTATGGTCACTAGTAGATGGATTTGGTAGGTACGAGGACAAGGGCTGGGTGCTAAGGCGCCAAGGTGCCACCGCCATCTTGGATTCCACCATATTGGATGATGTCACAGTCTCCATATTGAACCCTTCATCTTGTTTCCGGCCGCAATCTTGCTTTCTAATTACTCACCTTCACATCTGTAGCATGCACTTTACAAGCCGTAGTTCTCGCGTCGTCCACTAGAGTGCACCACCGATCTCTGCAATGTTGTTTATTGCTGCTAGAGTGTTCCACCCTATTACTCAACTTCGTTCGACCCCACCATCTTGTTTCTACTTGTTCTTCGTTCAACTTTCGCCTGCTAGGGGCGCTGGCGTTGCTCTCGCTCTGCCGCCATGTTGGTTATAGAGTTGGCCGTTAGGGGAGCTGCTTTTTTAAATTTAATTTTCGCATAGCACTAAATATAGTCTGAAGGAGGGCGGGAATTGAACTGCTGATCCTTGGGTCAGCATGCAGATGACTTACACCACTCTGCTATCAGGACATATGCAGGGACAAGGGTTTTAAGTAGTGTATGTAATATCATGTGTATGGGGAACAAATATTTAAAAGAATGTAAGTTTTCTATGTCATGATTATTCCAGAATAAGAATGTGTAATAATAAAATTTTATTAACTTTTCTTAAAATATTTTTTATTAAAAATTTTGAAAATATATATTTAAAATATAAAATGTAATTTTTTCGTTTTAATTTTTATTCTATTTTTATTTCCGTATAATTTTTTTTATTAGAGACATTTCTTTTTCTTGCGCCTGTCATCCATCCTTCGGTTTGGAACTAATATAATTTTCGGCGTAGCCATCCCACTTTATCAACCGCATCTCTGCTAAAGGTGGGGACGTAGCAAGCCGAAAATTATACAACCTAGGACAAAAAAATACAATGGTTAGAAGAAACAACAAAAAAAAGAAAACATCCTAAATTAAGTGAACGAAGGAATTGTAGATAAAGAGAAAGAAAAGAAAAGAAGTAGATAGATAAGGTGGGTAAGAACAATACCGCCTCTAGTGGTTACAATGGGCCAAGATATCACAACTAAATAAGATTTCACTCCCACAAACCCGGTAAAGGATAAGGGTTAGAATCCTGGGGAATTGGCTTAAAACGACGTCTTGTGGAACACCAGTGCACCATGCGGTGGGTCTATGCCAAACTCTTCCACAAGGAATGTTATTTTTTTCCTAGCTTGAGTAGCTAGAATAGACCTTAACATTACACTAGCAATGCAACGTCCTTCATTCACTGACAACTCAACTGGGACCAGTTATGTCAGTCTGTACGGTAGTATATTATTAGTAGTATTATTAATAGCAGTAATGTTTTGTTTTTCGTATATTGGTTTCAGAAGTTCTATCTTAACCATGAGGAGCCTACATTCAAAGGCTTTTTGCTTATCCCTCCATAATCAGATCGTACTGCCATTCTTGTTGCCTCGCGCAGCGCAGGTATTGAGGCACTATTCGACACTGCCCTAAAAAGAAGGAATCCCTCTGTCTTTGTCACATGTTGACAATATAACGGTGACTCAGCAGAACCCGCGACTACACCAGGCTCTGTCTTAAGGAGCATCAACATTTGTAGGAGAATTTAAATTGCCAAATGGCAATAAACATATAAAAATAGGTGTTTTTTTCTTCTGTGCAGGTTTATTTGCCTTTATGACCCATGTTTTCTAATTGCCAAATATCAGAAGTTCCTTTGATACAATTATTATTTTTTAAATATTCTGTTTCCGTTTCTAGATGTATGTGTGTAGCCCTGCAATATTGTTATTTAACTTCCACTTCTATATGAAAGCGAATTAAAGTGAGTTGCTGTAAGAGTTCGTTGTTTGAGAACTTACAGGATGAAAAGGAAGATGTCGAATATCGGAAGAAAGGGCCAGCCGTCATAATATATCGCACCAGCTCGAGAAGAGATGTCATAACTTTGATGTTGGTCCAATTCCGGTCCGAGAAACTCGACTACGGAAAATTAATTACTAGCGGAGAAACACAAGTTGAGATTCTACAGTCTTACAATGTCAAAATTAAAAAGAGTTTTGCATATTTAAACTAATTATTTACTAAATGTGCATTGCCTTAATATACAATAAGCGATCACTTAATTTTTCTCTTCAAATATTGTAGAAACTCGTTCATGGTTACATATTTTAATTTTTATGGCTGTAGCATAGTATTCGTTGTCATGTGGCTTTCTGACTTTTATGTCAGTTGTTTCATGTCATGCGAATTTGTATGAATATTTGTATAAAACTTTTTATAGTGTTTTATCTCCATGAACGTGTTTCTTATTCTCTGTAATGCGTTTGTGGTATGGAATAACTGCAAATAAACGACTCAGTTAATAATATTTCTCAGAACACGTAGGCAAGACTTAAAATAAAAGTAAATAGCAGGCTGGCGAGTGCATGCGAGTTGTCTGTTAGCACATCAAAGTAAACACGTGTAGTTTACTGTGTTCTAACGTTGTCCGTACAGTAGAACGTAGTTAGGGAAATAGATGAATAAGTAAAGGCTCTCTCGTTATGTTGGCTTGCAGTTCCTGCTCCTAGGTCCTTGACTTCACGCCACCAGTGTCTTAAATGTCGGCACGTTCTCCAAACATTTCGGATTTACACCTCATCACGGAGAGGTTCAAATAATATCAATTCAGATGGTCCATGTACATTTTTCTCGGTACTGCTAGCCCATTTGGTCGACTTCTCGATTTGCTGTAGGTATATCGTTTGACGAGCAGCTCGAGTTATCGAGTTGGGACTTCGAGTGTCTCTCTCTCTTCCTCTTCCTTATTGCAATTGTGATGAGACAATCGACGATCGTTTCCAAAGCCATCGTTACGGATGCAAGCTGACGTGTTATGCCTACAAAATAAGCCAATTAAAAATAATAAATTCTCAAATGCATTAAATTATTCGTTTTACAAAGGGTGATGTGGAAATCTACACCCACTGATTGTTTCGGCAGAGAACTTAATCGACTTATCCTGTTTCGGGGTAGCAGGAGTTATATGTGAAGTGTAAGTTAAAATCGTTGCTATTACTGTATATGTTAATATTTAGATGGTAGTAGCAATCAATCTGATTACTCTCCAAATATGAACTACATGGTGTTGGTTATGAGTACATAAATTTGGTCAACAATACCATTTTTTTTCTCATTGCAAGACCGCGTTTTTGTCTCACACTCGGTAAGGTGATGGGATTTGTTGAAGCCAAGTCGTCTGCCACAGATTGGGTGGATTTTCTTAGTACGTACCCTCTTAGTCTTCACCCAGAGAACTGCGACTTTCATTAGCCGTGTTCGACTAGATAAATATTAAAAACCCTAACCATAAGTACACAAAATATCCATGAATGATGCGTAAAGCGTCAGACACTTTTCAGCATATAAACATACAATATGTTTATAGTTACATAAATATATTAATTGCTTTCGTTCACGTAGAAACTTTAAATATATAAGATAAAACGGTACAAAAGTGGCTGAAACATATTATGGGTTTATAGATAAAGCTAGTTTTACCACAGCCGTTAAAACGTAACTAGCATTTTCCTTTAGCACAAGATATAAACTTGGACGTCGCAGAGAAAATCATCAACCATATAAGAATGTTCTCTGCTGAGGACGCGAGGAGTCGAGCATACCCTTCTCAAGAAAACTCGTCGCAGCCTAAAATTCTATTCAATTTGATGTCAGTTGTAATATCCGATAGTTAGCATTTTAAAACATACTATCATATTAACAGACAAACTCTCTAAGTACACTGCTCACAAAAAAGTTAGCATATTCCCCTCTGGGATCCGAAGAATGAACTGGCCTGCTTATTCAGCTGACATGAACTGCATAGAGAATGTGTGGTGCTTCCACAAACGAGCTATTTAAAATCGTACACAACCACCAATGACCATTCAGGCCTTTAAAAAATTGACAATTAGGATTTGGACAATTTGCCTGAGAACACGCTTAATGATCTTGTTGTTGGCAAGCCTCGTCGGATACAAGCGTGCCTCAGGAGTCATGCAGGTCCTACATGTTGACGTTTGTAGCTGCATCTGAAAATACGTTGTTCTTGTTATTAAAACTTTTGAAATTCCTTTGTTTACCATGTTGTTCAGTTTATGCCTTTTGTTTGTTTCATACTGGGATGATGTCAACGGATATTGTGTTTTTTCCACTTTATGTTCTATTAAGAGTATAACATTGAATGTAAAATACTTTTGGTCAATATAACAGCTTGAATTCTGATATATGCTAAACTTTTTGTGAGAAGTATATTTAAGAAACAGGAATTCGTTGTTTCCTGGATTTCAGTGTGGTTCTTGAACCGCCTTGGTGCAAGCAACTTTCGTCTACGAAAAATCAAGTATATACTGTGAATGGTGAGTGGGTTAGTGAAGAGATTTGGGCGGCTCTTAAAAGCGAGGTCTTGAGAGCTGAAACTGTGAATGGTATTTCGATATAAAAATAGTATCACAGAGAACTATAGAACATTTATGAATTATTTTTTTTTAGCATACAAAGCATTGGTTATATTTTATGAGTGTAAAATATAGGCCAACAACGTGATTTCTGTTCAAAATGAATACGGCTCAAATAAAAACAGCGTGTCTCAGAAATCCAAAGTATGGATAACATTGAAGAAACAGATTTACATTTGAAATTTTTTTTACCTAGCTACATTACCTCTGACAAAACACACGAAGTATGCAACCATGCAGGGCGAGGCCCAATTCTTGTGAAGTAACTTGAAAAGAGTATACGTATATAGCGGAAGTAGTTGCAACGTACACAGTCTTCTGTACCATGCGTGGTTGAATACCGGAAAACACGAATAGTACAGTCAAATAAGGTGAAAAAAAAAGAGTAAACCTGAAAGTTGGAAAGCTGAAAAAATGCACACATATTTTTTTTTGCCTTCTAAAAGTTATCTCAAAAGTCTCATAGAATCTCGTGTCCACGTGTCAAGACATTGACTGTTAAAGATCGCGAAAATCGGTTTGTTTTATATCTTGTTTCCTATGCTTCAAATTATGTTTTATGTTATCAAAAAACTTGTAGAGCAAAATTCTCTGCGAATTTGGTCGTACGCGATATGTTTAATAATTTACCGTTCTCGAGATACAGGCGAAGAGTGGGAAGCGTCTATCCGTATATAGGGTAACGATATGTCAACTGTGGAATCCAATGCATAGTACAGTTTATAATATCAGTTATTTACTAAAATATATTATAATTATTTTGGAACTTACATTATTTACTCAGTTAATAATAATTCTTATAATTTTTATTCATAAATAAGACATCCGTTTTTTTATCAGCCATCTACGGACCACGCTATTTCAACTGTCATTTTCCTTTCCCTGGCGCCTGGGCTTTAACTTTCACCCAGTATTTCCGCATTTGTATTCTATCCTTCCTCGCTTCAGTCCATGTTTTGACATCCATTTGAATATATTAAGTTAATTTATATTAATAATAAGTAAGAAAGAGATGAAGTATTTATTTTTCTAACAGTGTAAATTCTTGGATATACCTACCTGCATTACTTCCTGAAACGGGGCTCCTAAGGGTACCAATTATACACTGAGGTGAAAAAAAACATGGGATAGTAATATGCAAATATACAGATGGCAGTAGTATCGCGTACAAAATGTATAAATGGGCAGTGCATTGGCTGGGCTTTCATTTGTAGTCAAGTGATTCATGTGAAAAGGTTTCTGACGTGATTATGGCCTCACGACGGGAATTAACAGACTTTGAACGGGGAATGGTAGTTGGAGCTAGACGCATGGGACATTCCATTTCGGAAATGGTTAGGGAATTCAAAATTCAGAGATCCACAGTTTCAAAAGTGTGCCGAGAATACCTAATTTCAGGCATTTCATCCCACTATGGACAACGCAGTGGCCGACCGCCTGCACTTAATGACCGAGACCAACGACGTATGCACAGAATGGTCAGTGTTAACAGACAAGCTACACTGCGTTAAATAACCGCAGGAATCAATGTGGGACGTACGACGGACGTGTCCGTTAGGACAGTGCGGCGAACATTGGCTGTACTGGGCTATGCCAGCATAAGACCGACTCGAGTGCCTTTACTAACAGCACGATATCACCTGCATCTCCTCTCGTGGGCTCGTGACCATATCGGTTGGACCCTAGACGACTGGAAAACCGTGGCTTGGTCAGATGAGTCCCGATTTCAGTTAGTAAGAGCTGATGGTAGGGTTCGAGTGTGGCGCAGACCCCACGAATCCATGTATCCAAGTTGTCAACAAGGAACTGTGCAAGCTGGTGGTGGCTTCATAATGGTGTGGGCTGTTTTTACATGGAATGGACTGGGTCCTCTGGTCCAACTGAACCGATCATCGACTGGAAAGGGTTATGTTCAGCTACCTGGAGACCACTTGCAGCCATTCATGGACTTCATGTACCCAAACAACGATGGAATTTTTATGGATGACAATGTGCCATGTCACCGGTCCACAACTTTTCGCAATTGGTTTGAAGAACATTCTGCACAATTCTAGCGAATGATTTGACCACCAAAATCGCCCGACATGAATCCCATAGAACATTTATGGGACGTTATCGAGAAGTCAATTCGTGCACAAACTCCTGCACCGGCAACACTTTCGCAATTATGGACGTCTATTAAGGCAGCATGGCTCAATATTTCTGCCGGGGACTTCCAACGACTTGTTGATTCCATGCCACGTCGAATTGCTGGACTTCGCTGGGCAAAAGGAGGTCCTACACGATATTAGGAGGTATCCCATAACTTTTTCGCCTCAGTGTATTAATATAATAGTAAGATGGGGCAGATGTTCAATTGTTAAGACCGTTGCAGTAGCTCGACAGCATATTTATCGTGTCCACTATCAGATCCAAACTTGGTTAGGGAAAGATTTAGAACCTGAGGAATGTGGGTGGATACTGCAAAACGAAATACTGGAATCCACAACAACAATATTACCACTAGCATCAGTAGAACTACTCAGTGTGATCTTCTGCAATTGCAAGAAAGGCTGTGGTGTGAGTTGTGGATGTAGAAAAGTAGGGTTGCAATGCTCTTCAGTTTGTGGCCAGTGTAACGGACAAGCATGCCTGAACGCTTCATCATACCCAAATGATCTTGATGAAGAAATTGAATATGTACCTGAGGTTCTTGAAGCTTTAGAGCTGAATATAACAGCCAACGAGGATGATAATAACGAATTGTAAATTCAATTTGGACGACCAGAAGAGGAAGACGATGACGAACAAGAGGAATATTAAACTGCATGCTTGCTATTGATAATCAGAGTAACAAAAACAAATCCACCTTACATTTAAACTTAAATATATTTAATATATTTAAAATAAACTTATAATAATTAAATGTGTAATTACAATGTATTTAAACTATTTCATTTCAATATATCATTATTAATAATTTATGAATAATATTTATAAATATAAGTTATAAATAAATAAATAACTTACGTTTCTCCAGAATTATAACATTTTCAGAAAATAATAAATTTTATAAACTGTACTATGAATTCTATTGCACAGTTGACATAACACTATCCTATATGCGGATAGACGCTTCTCACTCTTCGCGTTCTATCTCGAGAACGGTTAATTATATAGCATATCTCCTAAGACCAAATTTGTAGAAAATTTTATGATCTAAAAGTTTTGTAATAATTTTAAATATTATTTGAATCATAGGAAACAAGATATTTACAAAAAACCGATTTTCGCGACCTTTGACACTGAATATCTTGACATGCGGACACGAGATTCTGTGAGACTTTTGAGCTAACCTTTAGAATGTGAAAACAATAATGTATGCCAATTTTCAGCTTTCTAACTTTCATTCCGAGGTTGAATCTCTATTTGACTGGACTATAATAAAATGTCTACCAACACATTCCGCATTTACAACAGGCATACTAGTAATGGAGGGAGAACTTTCACGGCTCTTAAAAACGGAGCCATGGCAGCCGATGAGGGTGAAGTGTGTTGAGTATGGGGCGGTGCCAGAATGCAAGGGCGGGTGAAAAGAAGATACCCGAGAAAACCTGCCCACCAGTGTATCGTCCTTCACGATTCCCACTTGCAAAAATCCGGGAGAAACCCCTTCGGGATTCGAACCCGGTTCACATAGATGGAAGACGAGTAGTCGGACCACTACACCATTGCGGCCTCTTTGTTACCTGGAGTTTGGGAATTAGTGTTCTGCTATTTGAAATCAGAGGTTAACATTGAAATGAACTGTAATTGATTAACTCTCACTTCTATTGATTGGAGGCAAGCACTCTAGCCGCTACATGAACGCGACCTCTAGATATACCAGGGATTCTGGAAAGGGACATAACCTGTGTCGCAATGCTGAAGCTCTCCAAGCATTTCTGAGATACTGTCGGCAGCGAACATACATTATGTTTTAATACACTTCATGCGGACATGACTTTCACGAATTATAACCTGATTTTTGGAAGAGAGAGGGAGAGAAACAGAGTATTACTTGAAAAATGGGACAGAAACTGACAATCTTTGGCGGAAAAATGTGATTTTGAGTAATATTCTTGGCCCTGTTATATTAATAGGTAATCGTAATTTCATCTAGTCATGCTGAAATTCAACAAGTGCCTCTGAAATACTGACTCTTCACTGTTTTTCCACAATTTAAATCTTCATATACGTGCTGCTCATTTACTACAACTCGGTAGAAGCCAATTGTAACTTATCTATCTCAACTTGTCACAACCAAACTTAAACAAACGTATCTAAATATGACCAAACATAACGGCGTATTACGTGACGTTACTGAACATAGCTAAAAATATCTGAAACGAAATGTTTTCATATACGTCAAATATTGCCCGAGCATTACTAATTATGAAGATACATAAATAGTCAGCCGTAGCCACAATTAACCAAATATCCCGTTTAACCACCAAATAGTAACATACATTATGAGTTGCGACAAAATGTGACTAAGTGGGACGAAATATGACCAAACGTGTCACTACAACACGGGATAGTGCATGAGCACTGTCAAATGTGATCAAATACAGACAAATGTCGTTAAACGTGACCAAAAGTGATCCAATATAACATAACTAAATGTTACTAACTGATACAGAACTTTACCAGGCGTTTCCTAACATTCAAACCAGTTATTAATAATGCCAAAATAACCTTAACTAACAAACATTATGACAAATAAGTTGTGACGAATTAAAACCACATGTTACGAAACATCACCACGCCTGACCAACGCGATATAGAGTAATCAGATGTAATCAGAAATCCTCAAATGTGACCAAATATGACTGAATATTATATAACATTAAAACAAATTTGCCAAAACAAGCCCGACATGAACAGCTGTGACAAAATGTAGCTAAGCATAACCAATAGTGATCATAAATGTCCGAATAGACCGAACATGATCAAATATGATCGAGCATAATCAAACGTTAGTGAACATTACCGAATGTAATCGAATTTGAGTGTATGTCACCTAACATGACAACATCAGTTGAGAAAAAAACTAATACGCCAAAAATTTGATTAACTTTGGAAAATTTACTAAAAGTGAAAATGTTTTTAAAGTATAAAGAAATTTAATAAATATAAACAAAGTGAAAGTGAGTTGGACAAATATAGTCAAATGTGAAATAACCCAAATGTATTATTACATTACTTACATTAATCTATATGAATAAAAATTTAATAAACCACTGCAACCAAATATTTTTTATTTGACCGACTATGATAAAATGTGATCATATGTGAAAAAATCCTGAATCATGAGAATACAAGACT
This sequence comes from Clitarchus hookeri, assembly GCA_002778355.1. Lineage (NCBI taxonomy): Eukaryota > Metazoa > Arthropoda > Insecta > Phasmatodea > Phasmatidae > Clitarchus > Clitarchus hookeri. Next base: position 170,121 of record NQII01000731.1, read on the forward strand.
TTGTATTAACAAATATAAATAAATATTACCAGTCACAGCTAAACATGAACAAGCTGCACCAAACTTGTCGCTAATGTACCCGAACATAAAACATACACAAACACAGCCTAACATGGCTGAATATGATTACATGTATCCAGATATGACCAAACTTTATTTAATATAACCAGACGTACCAATTGTGTCTGAACATGATTAAATGTGTATAAACGTGACCAATCTTAACTATATATGACCCACTGTTGTCCATTATTGCGAATATTTTGCAAAACATCACTTAAAATCACAGGTGTAAATACGCATGTTGATCCTGCCCTCTAGAAGTTTCAGCACTGGTGAGAGAAGGTTTGATGCTTGATGGAATTGGATGCCCTACCTCGGTGGTAGTATTGTCGTTCAGATGCCACATTATTTGATGCCCTACCCCAGTGGCAGTATTGTCATTCAGGTACCACAATATTGGATGCCCTAACCCAGTGGCAGTATTGTCGTTCAGGTACCACAATATAGGATGCCCTACCCGGTGGCAGTGTTGTCGTTCAGGTACCACAATATTGGATGGAGTTACATGGGGGATGGGGTGGAGCAGAGAATGTAATTAATATGGGGAGGATGTAGAAGTACCCCGAGAAAACCCCATATAATGCCAGTGTCAACCACACTTACCACGCATAATAAAATGTGACTATTGTAACCAAACATGATGAACTTGGCGAAATGGAACAAAATGTAAATGAATAAGACCATAGATTAGCAAATGTACTGAACATAACCTGAAACATGAACTAATTTCACCTAACATGATAGAACACGCTGTAATGTAGTTAGAAGTTAGCAGATTTGTCTAAATGTTAATTAATACATCCGAAAATAACCAAATGGTAACCAAAGTTAGCAAATGTAACAAAATTTAACAAAAGACATAGGGAATGATGTAACTAAACATATGTAAACCTAAGCCTTATCATACATAGTCGAATGTGGCTACAAGTTACTGAACAGAGCCGAATTTATCAGAACATACTGAACATGACAGAATATTGTGGCATGTAAACTTATTTGATAAAAATTTATCTTACATTACGCAAGAGTCTATGCTGCTCATAATTCTTAACCTTTTCCATCATTGTCTAAAATAACCCAGTCCTGCTAAATGTGTCTTAACGTTACCAAATGCTTAGGTATTAAAAAACATTCTTAAGAGTAATATTCATCATAAATAATTGTTAAGGTATAAACACCTACTATTTTGGTCAGTAAACACCTGAAAATAATGCAGTCCAAATATAAGTATACTAAAAATAAGGAAAATCACATAATTCGAAAACTTGTTTATTTGAACTGATGCTATTCCCCACCTGTGGCATACAAGGTGGTTCATAGGGTCGGAGTTAATTCCTCCAGGCACAGACTATAAGGTGCCTTGAAGGTTGAGGGTAATTACAATAAGGTATTCTTTTGGGTGTTTCGCTTTACTGGATGGATATATTATCTCGAGTTTAAAAAAACATACAGAAACACTTCCAAGGTGTGGTACTCTATTTAGGCTAACTCAGATAAACTGTGAGTGGCATCTAGGAGGAAGGAGGGTCTTCTCTGGACGGCGACTTGATACTTAACTCTGCTGGTGTGGTATGTTGTCGGCTGTGGATGAGATCCGGCGATGTGGGTGGCCTTGGAAAAGACCCGCGTTTAGTGCCGTCTCCCCTGGACTGCTGTTCTGGGTTCGTTCTGACATCCTCTTCGCGATTTCTTGACGAAACTGCTTCTCTCGGCGCTGTAATAATGAACTCTCTCCCTCTTCTCGAGTAAATTGGCTTATATGTTCTCTAGCTTCCCTACCTTATTATCTGTATGTGTCTCTCTTATTGGAGAAAGGGGGGGAGGTGGTGGCCTGCAGTACAAAGCCCTTCTACCTCATGTCATGGTTCGTGAAGGTTGTGGTGGGGGCGGGAAAAGTGTTGATCTGCCCCTTGAATTTACTGTCTCAGCTTATTCTTTCGCAGTTTGGCTAAAAAAGTGGAAGGGGTGAGGAGTATTCGTGGCTCCACTTTCAATTGGCCAGCCGTTTTCTCAGGCGTGAAGCTAGAGGTGCTCTATCTTGGTTCTGCACTTTTTCCTGCTTTCCTACGTATTTACATAGCGCTTTCCGGGTATTCCGGCGATATGCCACATCTTACTCGGCACAACCTTGACACGTGTAACTGCGATCCATTCTGGCTGTCCATGTGCCTCGTGACATGTGTCAACTGGTAGGCACTCGCGAAGGGGATCAGCAAGCCTTCTCTCCAAAATGAGTTACACGTCAATCCCCCCCCCCCCCCCCCCCCNAGCTCAGCAAAGCAGACAATCCCTTGTCCAAATTTCGGTTTCGGTTGCATCTCTGTCTGTAGTTGTCCTTCTGTGGCTGACGGTCCGTGTTCTGTGTTCTTTCGTCTCACTGCAGCTGTGGCCTTCCTTCTCTGTCTCTCTTCTCCTACTGATAACTAAGGATGCGCGCCCTGCAGTAGTTCCTATCTAGCTAGCCTCCTGTCTACCAGAAGGGTCTAACTAACACTCTAGCTCTGCTTACACATTTTGCTTAAGGCGGATTACTTTCCAATTTACCGATTATGTTTCAAATACTTCGCAGGTTGATCTATTTTTCGAACTATCTAAACAAACACCTGATACCACACACCTCGGACTCCGTACAGTACTTACCAACGTTCTTACAGGGTTACAAACATTGTTACATTTTACATAATTATACAACACTCCCTAAATTGGTCTCTCCACATTTTTTAAGTGTTGACAGGTATGTAATTAGTGTTATGTCGGCACATAGGCCATACAAATAAAAAACCCTCTTATCTCCCACACTTAAGATATTGCTAACTTACACATGCTATTGTTTTACTGTTGCGATGGCTTCACAGGCCATGAAAAGAAAAAAAAACACTTTTATCTGACTATTTCTGCCATCCCTTCTTTATATAGGCTGTGATGGAAAAACAAAAGTATTTGATACATGGGGAATATACACACCACATTCTTACCTTAAACAGTTAGTACACTCAGATACAGGCATCTGACCATTTCTTTTCGGCTGGGACGTCCTGCCCTTATTCCTGGCCACACAGATGTTCGGGCTTCTCACACATTGCAAGGTTACACATGTAAACAAATAAAAACACTTTGTCGCACTTCAGTTCCATGATTAGGTAGCACACGCCGCCCTACCTTTCTCTCACAGCGGGTGACATGAGAAAAACCAGCTTCCCTCATGTCACGCAGAGTCTGTAATTGGTGTAGTCGGCTCGGTTCACGCGTTCTGTACTTGCGACATTCCCGGTAGAAACCAGGTTCCTCTCGGCCGTTGCAGATGCGCCAAGGTTGCACTCGCCTGGCTTCGATCCCCGTCGGACTAGGGGGCGTGTTTCCCCGCACTGGATCCTTGACAGCGTGTGAGGAAGAAGTCTGCGTTGCCATCCCCTCGCCAGGCGGCCCTGAAGGTGAAACCCCGGAACTCTTCTCTGGCTCGACTGCTAGCATCCTGTGCTTCCTCGCCTGTAGGACTCTGTCTAAGGGTTTGTTGTTCTGCTGATTCTGACTCGTCTTGGGGTCGCGACATATTCCCTGTTAGTTGCGCTATACTTGCTGTTATTTCACTCGCGGTTTCTACCTATTCCTCGTTTATTTTCGGCCTCCAATAGTTTCCTCGCCCTCCCTTTCTTCGGCTGTACTCCCCCTTTCTCCTGCTCTTCTGTTCCCCTTCGCTCGCGCGTCTGCTTTCGCCCACTTCTTCTTCGCGCGTACATTCTCCTTCACTTGTCTGTTTGCTTTCTTTTGTTTCGTCTGGCACGTGTGTATTTCCAGCCCGATAAGTGGCTGTAGTTTCGAGCTCCTTTACCGGCAGGTGCAGCGACCTGTGCGCCCTTGAGAAACTGAGATAGCGCAGAGGGGCAATGGCAGGCTTATCGTTTTGACCCCCTATCCCCGCGTCCTGGCTCCCCGTTCGGTAACCTAGTGACCCACTGCGGGATTCCCCTGGGCTGTCCTTTGTAATTCCTGTGGGACTATCGGTGTAGGGTTCGGATATAGGGCATATCTTGTTCCGTGGCACCTTATGCATATTTCCCCTCTTGTCCTCGGCACAATATATAGTTCCCTACCTCTCGACTACTATATACAGCCCTCGCCACTTAGGCGCAAATCCCGCACAGAATTTCTTACTACTCGGCTTAAAGGATGGTTGCATATTAATATGTGACTACCCTTGGGAAAGTGGTGTCCGGCGGTCGCTTGTTCGGGGTATTTCCGCCGGATATACCGTTTTTGGTTTCTCCGAGCTTCTCCTGTTCTCCATATCGACTCTCTTCGTATTTCTTCGGGGGCGGGAAGTTCTGTAGGTTCTATTTCCCACTGCTATTCTCCAGGTCTGCAGAAATTGTATCCCAGTATTAGGTGGCTAGGAGAAGTTCCAATGGCGTCATTTTGCCGACATCGCAGTGTATACAGGATCTCAGTTAGCTGTGTTTCCCATCGAGTATGATTCGTGCCCATTCTTATTCGCATACTCTTCTTTAATTCCTGATTCCGGCATTCGGTAGGGTTGGCCTGTGGGTGGTAAGCTGGAGTCGTCCAGTTTTTCACCCACCATGTCTCACAGGCTTTCGTCCATTTTACCCCCATAAACTGGGTTCCATTGTCGGTTAACACGCATTTCGGGTACCCCCACCATGGAAATACCTCTCGCTCCATTTGCCGGATGATTGTGTTGGCCTCCTGATTGGGTAATGGGAACGCCTCTGTCCACCTGGAGAAAAGCTCGGTCACGACTAGGAGGTATCTCTTTCCTTCGTGTGTGAGTGGGTAGGGGCCTATGATATCGACGGCGATGTGTGTCCATGGTGTTTTTGGCCGATGGGGTGTGTATTGTATCTTTGGTGTAGGGTAGGCCTTGTTTTCATAACAAGTCTGGCACCTGGCGATGTATGCCCTCACATCTCGACTAATTCCTTGCCATGTATATCTCCTTGTCAGGGCCCTTAAGATCTCGTGAAAACCCAGATGTCCT
>NQII01000731.1:175270-324948 GCA_002778355.1 Clitarchus hookeri
GGTCATGGTGGTATTCGCAGATACTGTCTGATACCTAGTTGGGGGACCCAGATTTTCCATTCATCTCTTTGTGGGTGCAGTCTCACCCAGATTATGCCATCTCTTCCCTCGTACTTGTCTGGATAACCCCTCATTAACTCCTGTAATTTGGGGTCGACCTGCTGTTGGTCTTGTAACAGATTTTTCTTTTTGTGGAACTTTACTAGATGCAGTTCCACGTAATCCGGCCATGGGAGTTTTGGGGGAGAGGGTACTTCCCAGTTTATGGCTATCCTATCCTGTTTGCACAAAGATAGGCGCTATTCTCCACAGTTGATTATGCAATTTTGGCTTGTTAGCCAATGTTGCCCGAGGATAATCTCCTCCACTAAATGTGGTGTGCAAAAATGTTCAGTTTGGACTGATTCTACCTCTGTGGATACTGGCAATGTAATAACTCCGTCTATGGTCAGTCGTGACTCAGACTGGGCCATTTGAATTGTTCTGGAGTTTTTCTTTATCTGGTTTTTCTGTTCGGGAGTTAGCAGCTGGCTTTTAATGAAATTGCCTGTTGCGGCCATTTCCAGTACTGCCTTAAGATCCTGGTTATTTATTCGGACTCCTATCCGAGAGGTTTGTGTTCCCGGCCTCAGATCGCTTAACGTTAAAATTGATTCCACTCCCTGTCTTATGCCGGGACGGACGGGTGACTCTGTGTCCCGGCGGCGGCATTTCCCGACACTCTCTTTCCATCCTTACGGTTCCTTTTCCCTATGTCGAGGGGGTCAGCCGTGGTGTCTTTTTCCTTAGCTGCTGCTTGGCGGTTTCTCACTGTGGGACAGTCCCGGTGCAACTGTCGTTCGGGGCAATACCAACACTTCGGCAGCAAGTATTGTGCCTCTGCGCTTCTAGCGAGTTTGTTATTCTCTGCCATTCGCGCCGCGTGTACGGGAGGCAGGCGGGTCGGAACGTTTGTTTTCTCCTGTTCTTCGTAATCGATTTCCGCCTCAATCGCTCTCTCCACCAATTCCTCTATTCCCGTCGCCCATGGAAGTCGAAGGGTGCTTCTTATCGCTGGTAACATTAACTTGGTAATGATATGCACTCCCTCTACCTCGGTACTTTCTGAAGCGATGTGGGAATACATTTGCGCTTTGCGCCTAATAAAAATCTCTGATTCTTCCTGCCTTTATTGTTTGTGTGTGTAGAAGTCTGTTCTTAGGGCAGTAAGCACTTCCTCCTCTGCGAACATATTGTTCAGGTGGGTAGCGAACTACTCCCAGTTCGTCACAAACTCGCCATATTTGTTCCACCAGAGGACAGCCCCTTTTAACTTCTCTCGTGATTTCAGCACCCACCGTTTATTAGGAATCCCGCCGACCTTGAATTCGTGTTCACAAGTATCTTTAAAATACACCTGATCTTCATGGGGCCTGCTTGAAAATTCGGGCAGCACTACTGCTTCAGGCATTCTACGTGTCTGTTCTACGTGGCTAGCGGGGTTTCAGTTCGGGGGTGAAAAGTGTTCCCCTTCTCCTTGATTTTGGCGCGTTCTTTGCTCTCGGCATTTCCAGCAGTTGTATTGGGTGCCTTCCGTCGGTGGGAATGTCTGGGGCCAACCTATACACTTATTACAGTAGCGCTGTGAACATAGGCTGCACCGGACTCTGTATAGTCCTGTCCCGCTACAAAATGGAGCACTGCATGGCTCGAGTTGAGGACTTTCGTCTTCGCTTCCCACATCCCCCGTCCTTAGGTTCTCTAGTAGGGTTCCTTCGGCTCTCGCCTCCCTTTCCCTGAGGTGTCTTGCTGATACGCGTATCCTCCATACATTTTGCCCGCCGCCTATAGGAATCCCTATTTTGCCAGCCTAGTAACCTTGCCTCCTCTAGTGCGAATTGGTCATTAGGTGCCAAAGGGTTTGAAACTCCCGTAAGTCTTTGGTTCATCCTGACTAGCTCGGTAATTCGGTATGGTTCAGCCTGACTAGTTCGGAAATCTGGTACGGGTGAGTCCTCTTTCCTCGGGTATACAGGTATAGTCTGGTTCTTGATATGGTCTCTACAGACTTATCTACGACACTTGTTGGGAAGCCATTTTAACTTGATGCTATTCCCCACCTGTGGCATACAAGGTGGTTCATAGGGTCGGAGTTAATTCATCCAGGCATAGACTAAAAGGTACCTTGAAGGTTGAGGGTATTTACAATAAGGTATTTTTTTGGGTGTTTCGCTCTACTGGATGGATATATTATCTCGAGTTTAAAAAAACATACAGAAACACTTCCAAGGTGTTGTACTCTATTTTGGCTAACTCGGTTAAACTATGGGTGACATCTAAGGGGAGGGGGGCTTCTCTGGACGGTGACTTGATACTTAACTCTGCTGGTGTGGTTTGTGGTCGGCTGTGGATGAGATCCGGCGATGTGGGCGGCCTTGGAAAAGACCCGCGTTTAGTGCCATCTCCCCTGGACTGCTGTTCTGGGTTCGTTCTGACATCCTCTTCGCGATTTCTTGACGAAACTGCTTCTCTCGGCGCTGTAATAATGAACTCTCTCCCTCTTCTCGAGTAAATTGGCTTATATGTTCTCTAGCTTCCCTACCTTATTATCTGTATGTGTCTCTCTTATTGGAGAAAGGGGGGGAGGTGGTGGCCTGCAGTACAAAGCCCTTCTACCTCATGTCATGGTTCGTGAAGGTTGTGGTGGGGGCGGGAAAAGTGTTGATCTGCCCCTTGAATTTACCATCTCAGCTTATTCTTTCGCGGGTTGGCTAAAAGGGTGGAAGGGGTGAGGAGTATTCGTGGCTCCACTTTCAATTGGCCAGCCGTTTTCTCAGGCGTGAAGCTAGAGGTGCTCTATCTTGGTTCTGCAATTTTTCCTGCTTTCCTACGTATTTACATAGCGCTCTCCGGGTATTCCGGCGATATGCCAGCTCTTACTCTGCACAACCTTGACATGTGTAACTGTGATCCGTTCTGGCTGTCCACCTGTCTCGTGACATGTGTCAACTGGTAGCCGCTCGCGAAGGGGGTCAGCAAGCCTTCTACTCCAAAATGCGTTACGCTTCAGAACTTTCCTACATACTCGTCATTGTTATACAATCTTTATGATTAAAGTGAAATTAATGTTCAAGTACCTGTATATTATGTTTTTTCTTAGTTTTATCCAACTATTTTAGGTTCAAAATGTCAAATTAAAATAAATCACAGTATATGTAAGATGAATACATTCATGTTTAAAATTAAAGTTATAAAGCACTTTACTGAATTGCTACACAAATTTATGAGGAATGAAATACAAGCTGCTGGTCAGAATAGTTCAAACAGCACCCATTTTATAAAGCATTTGAAAACAGTATATAAAGAGATTCAATTTCTTCCCGGGATTGTATTTTAAATTCTCGTTCTAGATGTAATACTTAGAATTAATAATCCTTATTTAAACTCAAGAATGAAATAATGCTGTTCTGCTTGCAGAAACTGTCTTAAAATGTAATAAATTTGTACATATTTGTTTGCAGAAATTATTTTTCTTCTTCATTTCTTTAAAAATGTCTTATTACATACACGGATGTGTTTTTTATAATTTTATATCCTAATGAGTTACGTCTTTAGTTAAGTCAAATAAGAACATGGTAGATTATAAGAAAACTCGGAAACGGACATATTTTGATTCCTGTCGATAACAATCAAATAGGTTTCTGTAGTTAAAACTGCAGCCTGCTAGAAGAGCTGAGTGAGACAAAACGCACTGCCCTTATGTTTGTTGAGTGAACATCCTGCCTGTGCCTGTAACCACTACATACACACGGCGTGCTCGCCACTAGACGCCTCGTTGTAGTGCAGTGTTTGTCGCGACCATTGCCGTTCCAGGGCACGTCTTACCAACTGGTTCACTTGCGCAGTAGTGTGAGAGGTCACGGCAAGCCAACCGACATAATATCCACGAATATCCTGATATCAGGAGCAGTCTACCTCTTGAGTTTATTTGAGTATGCGACTGCACTGGCCATCTGCAAAAAAGGCAAAGTTTTGATAATCATCCCTTCCTTTCTCTATCTCTATCTCTCTTTCTCTGCGTGTGTCTTTTCGCTTTTTTTTCGTAATGGACGACAAACAGTAGAACATCTGTAAATATTGTATCTATTTCTATTACGGATATCTCGCTTTAATCCTGTAAAACCGTTTACTCATAACGAACACAGTCCCCTCTTTATGCAACGCATTTACTAGGAGGATTATTTTTAATCGTGATAAATATATTGGCTAAATATACTTTAAACAATTTCATTACCTAATTAAGTTTAATCGTTTACAACCATGCACTCTAACTAATCGTACTATCCGGTTATTGGATGGTGATTCCTGAAGTTATTAAATTATAATAAACAACAGACGAACTTCCTACAGAACTTTCATTAAAAATTCCAAGAACTTTGAGGAATTGCCCATAGCAGAAAGACATTCGGGAATTATTTTTTTTTTGACGCCACGAGGAAAAAACATTTATTTTGGTAGTTATTTACGTTCGTCGTTTTATTTAAATAAATTAATAACTGACGCCTGAAAATTTGTGAAAGAAAAGCAGAAAATAATCATTCAGAAAAATTCTCCAGTTTTAAACAAAATTAATTACTGAAATGTATGTAGTCTTCTTGAGATTTTAGATGCTGGAATATTTTCTTAAGCTATGATTTTGAATGACGCCCTCTTTGGATGGCGAAGATTTTAGATAGCATTAACACGCTTTAAAAGTCTTCTTTGATTATACTTTAATAGTTTGATCTTAGTCTATTTGTCCCATTATTCGCTAGCGAATACCCAAAAGACATGTCCAAATACAATGGATTTAATTAAATAGAAAGTAATACTGTGAATATTAAGGCGTAAGTAATCTTGTAACAAACATTTCGGAACACGAGTAGTTATAGGACTCGTATGTGGGACAGTGACCGACATATAAAAGGCTGTTTCATAGTTTCTCCGTGCAGGCCTGGCCCTGCAAGGTGCCCAGTAGGTTGTCATGCCTTGCGAATTATTCTTGAACCTTTCCATAGACCTAGATTTCGTAAAGTCCTTTTTAAAAAGAAAAGCCTACACCATCTATCTCAGAAGGTAGGTAGACATATAGCCTGCCGTTCCAACCACGTGTGTTTTGACCTCTATAGGCCATTCAGAGTTACCTCACACTTTCATGAAGTCCTGCTAAAGTTCTACTTTTGGTTACCGATTACGTATCCTTCCGCTACATGTTAACATAAACACTGTCATGTGACTTCTACGTTTTATATGTCAAATGCTTTGTTTGCTTGTTTACTGTTCAAATAATGAAGTTATATTTCAAAACCATTTAATACCAATATTAACATTTTAGGCCTATAACAATATTTAGGTCAGCTTTATGACTTTTTAACACTGTCTGTATTGACGATAGTTCTTACGGTTACTATTCTAAATTGTAACATACTTCTTATACACGACATAGTACATTACACGTAATACACGTTAATATATTGCCACGACTTTGTTTAACCCTGTTACAACTGTGGAAGAAAGAACTGTAGTATTTAACCTATTGTTATTAATAAATGTTGCGTTATTTTGTTATTTGTACGGCTTCAGTTGGAATAAATATTAAAACAAAGGAGCAACCAGTCCAATGAAAACAAAGTAATTTCAAGCACACAGCTCCTGTCATTCATTTTTTGTACCAAGCAGTGACACACTTAAAAAATAAAGGTGATCATCAATACAAATATTCCTACCGTAACTTTTATTGCCCTCATATTTATTTGCTCACATTTATTCGCTCATATTTACTTAGTTTTACTAGGTTAATTTAATTATTTATTTAAAATTTTCTAGTTGGGCTTGATATTTTGTTGGGATTGTGGCAAACATTCAAATCACAGTAACGTAAAATCGTTACACAGTTGTGTTTCAAACACGCAGGGTAAAAACAGTTCGCGGTTAAAACGTGCAAATGTTGCACGTGCTACATTTGCAACGACATACACGCTGGCCCAGCGTAACAATGCAGTGGTGACGACACGCATTGCAGTATATTTATTCCTGCCGTGGAAACACAGATGTACCACAACACCGTAACTTGCCTCCGTCGTGTTAAAAAACACATCGTGTAGAAACTTATTGTGGTAATTTTAAGTATTTATCGCAAGAAGAGAAACTGACACTTCGTTCAGCAGCACGCCATGTCATGTCGCCAGCCGCCACTTCTGCCAACTTCTGATTTGTAACCGCCCCGCCATCACATCTACATATATTATAATAAGTTTTATAAATTAAAATCTTGTTTCATTTTAAAATGATAAATTCTAAAATCGTTATTTTTACTGTAATAAGTATAAAATAGGCTAAAACTGAGAACATGAATAATTTTCCTGCTGCTACTAGCGGTGCGAAATTTTCCGAGTGATGGAGAGAGGGGGGAAGGAGAGATATAGAACAGAGAGAGAGAGAGAGAGAGAAGAGAGAGAGAGAGAGAGAGGCAAGCTCCGCTCCACCTATTCAAGTTTCTTCCTCGGGCGATAAAACACCATGACACTAGGGCATATACACCGTAATTTTCATTGATATTTTTAGCTGTAACAGTGAAATATGTTTGCATCAGTGCTACCTAAAATGTTTAATATTTCAATAGGCAACGTTTAATTCACAAATACATTTCCAAAAATACTAGGTTAAAACAATATTTTAACTGTGAAGTATTTCTTACTAGCCGTTGCCAACACATCGCTGCTCTTGCTGATTTTTATTCGTATTGAATACGAAATAAATATTGCAAGTTATAGAAGATACCAAGTTACAGTTCCATTTATTCAAGAATACAATACTGTAAAGTTAATTATATTTGCGGTATGCAAGTTATTTTATAATCACTTTGACATGTTACACCTAGGGTGATATGTCAAAGGTTTGTTTCAAAACATCCTAAGAAACCTCTATTCCGTTGCTTCTTAGAGAAAACAAGTGTAATTTTAAATAACTTTAAATAAGTTTTCAAAATTTTCTTACATTGGAAAAATTATAAAATTCTCAAATGTCAAATTCTGATAATTTTATTTTTAAGGGGTAATTTATGTTTATAAGAAAGCAATAAGGACTACAAAATAAGTGAGGATTGATAAAGAATTAATTAAGAAATTCCACTAACATTTGCATAGAATCGAGATGGGAAATGACTTATGGGAGAAACCGCCGGGCTCAACCACACGGCTTCCCGAGTACAAGTCAGTCACAATCTCGCATGAGAAGTCACTCCCAGTTCGAAAAAAAAAGTAGCTAAGGCTGTAAGCACACCGTTACAATTTTTGTATGATTTACATGTAATGGAAACAGTTTGTAGGATAGATATTACTTTGCACATTATTACAAACGAGTTTCCGTTGACATCTCCGTAAAAAGAAGTATTGTTACACGGCGTCTTTTACCAACCAAAATCTAAGATATGTATGTCATCATCCGAAGAACAGTTGATTTAGTCTGCGGCTAGTTTCTCTCTGCATTATGAATGCTCAGGATAACAAGATGGAATTATATATTTTTCGCAGACGTGGTGAAGTGTGTGTTGGGTGATGCATGTATTTAAGCTCTCGTGGACACTAACTTAAATGGGTAACTCTGTCAAAAAGACCTGATGACTGCATTCTGTCATGGATGCTAGGCGAGCTCAACAAACTGTTCCTGGTGGTTTTCATGATGTCTTTTAGATGTCAGTGTGTTTATTTATTCCTTAACGTCTCGTCGACGGAAGGATCATTAGAGAAGGAACAAGGTACCTAGATAACTAGGAACAAGGAAGACATAGTTACCCAGGCATTCTGCTGGAGTTATGTCGGGAAACAAGGTACCTAGATAACTAGGAACAAGGAAGACATAGTTACCCAGGCATTCTGCTGGAGTTATGTCGGGAAACAATGTAAAACAGGAATGAGAATGGCTGGACGGTGTGTCGAGCCCGCGTACTTCATAATGCGCTCTGTGCTGTCATAGATAACACATTTTTCCAATTATTCAACACGTGGTCTCTTGCATGCAACTATGAGCGACAGCGGCTGATATCCGAGTTCTATCCGGTTATCGCGAATAATTTTTATAGACGACTGCGGCTCCGCTCGCCTGGACTACAGAATTATTGATTAGGTTTTTATTTTAAAAGACAAATAATCGAAATCGAAATAATTCGCAGCGGACTCGCAATAAATGCACGTACATGTTCGAACGTTATTAGTTTTTTACTAACGACGCGAGCCGACTGAGCGCCGGCCGAGCGCACGCGACTCATGTTACCCCCCGTCCGTCCAAACATTGTGCTTCCACACGCCACCTACATGGCTCTCCACGTCCGCTTACGGTCAACCGACTCGCGAAAAATTACTTTTTCATAAAACGTTTCATATTGTTCCATCTTTAACGGTTTAGACAGGTGTATTGCGAGAGAGCGCGCTGGCGGCAAACTTTTTTCCTACTTGATTCACTATTATCGTCACTGCTTATTCCTTATGTTACTTTACGTAACAAAATATATACTAAAACCTGGGCAGACAACATAGCTGTGAATTTAAAAAAAACACGTAAATCGGATAAGTAGTTCTCGATTGATAAGCGCACAAACAGACAGACAAAGAGACGTTGAGTTTTATATTATGCATAGATAATACGATTACGGAGAATAGCGTCTGTTGAAACTAAGCAGTATGGTTGCTGTTTTCAGAGGCGCAGGAACAGTAGGTTACAGGGTCACATTTGACCCCTCTAAATATTGTGTGTGTGTGGGGAGGGGGTGGGGCAACACAACATTTTTACCACCGAAATAAATTATATTATTGCCACGCCCTGCAGTTGCTGAATAAACTGTGTTGCTATAGCAATTTTTATTACAAATAAAATTTAAAGACGTTCTAAAACAGAACATTGTGGTTATGTTATAACATATGCATGATGAAATAATGCCGTTTTAATGAAATTACAATCATAGGAACTGAAAACATTTGGAGGGCAAAAGTAAAATCCCGGAAATGCTTTCATTTCCGCAGCTAATTTCAAATTCCAGCAGTCTTTTCGAAAAGTATCTGTTCTTTATTTGACTCTCGTTTCAGCACGCATCTCCCCCAACGCCCTCCTTAATTCGATATAAAAATATTCCAGCGGCACCGGCCACCAAAGGCCGAACAAGGCCCAAATTTTCCAGTGATATGGTTTTATTACAATACGCCTACTTCCGTGTAGTAGTCTGTTGTAATGTGACGCGGTTGTCCTTCCATCCACCCAGTTCTGCACACTTCTCGAAATCTATTCTACTTTATATTTATGTAATTGTAATTGATTATTTAATTGATATTCTACTTAATACTTTGTACTTAATATTCAATCCCTCTGTGTAGACTTCAAGCGTTTAAAATGGGGGGAGGGGACTGCGGACTTATTTTCCATTCTCCTTCTGCTGCAGTCATTCCTTAGTCACGGACACACAGTGGCTGAGGGTTGAGTCGACGAGTGCAGTGTAGACTGGCGCGGAGCGGAACTGAGAGCAGGGGCTGCTCTCCTGGCGTGGCGCGATGAGCAGCATGGAGGCATGGTGGACGGACCTCGGGCCTCCTAGCAGCTGGGCGAGCTGTTCCTTCTCGCGCCCGCCAACCACACCCAACCCCACCTCACCCCATTCCACCCCGGGACCAAATCGAAATGTTGTAAGAAGGGGTTATTTATTTGACCGTGGGCCCGCCTTGCCAGATGCGCTCCTGGGGATTTCGCCCTTTTCTTTTCGCTCCCTTTTTATCCCCTCGGTTTGCCAGTGGGAGGGTTAACTGACTACAGGCCATTAAACACACGCCACGAGTCCATTACGATGTTCTGCGAGGGAAAGGTTCCAAAGGTACGATGGGAACGGCGAATAGATTAGAATAGGCTATCATCAGCACATACCAACTTTGATGAGCTCACACATTTGAACCTCTGTCTTTTGCCACTCGATAGTTGCTCGAAGTTTCTGAAATATTTATTCAGTTTATGAAAAAAAATGACAGCCCAATAAATATTCAAAAAATTTCTTCTCGTTGGACTATGAATTTAAAACTAACGCCTACTAGAACACTTGCAATGACATCAAGAATTTAATGTTTTGCTGTAATCGTTACATGTAGTTTACTGCTATATCCAACCAAGAAACGTTTATGACTTATAGATATTTGTGTTCTTAGAAATAGTGAATGTAGGTTACGAATAGTTATGGATATGAACATGAAGCCACAAATCAACGAAAAAATTTCAGCTGAATAACGCTCGAGTTACCAATGCGTTGCCAGTGTGTGTGTGTGTGTGTGTGTGTATGGAGAAAGAGTCATGGTCCAGCAATAGAAGTCAACCGTATGTGTTTATTGAAGTTTACATAAATGTGCAGGATTAGGCATAATGTCGGGAAGCGTTTGAAAATGTATGTGTGTGAATAGAATAAAAGTATATCTATTTTTGCAAACATAAAAATTGATTTGAATTTCTTAGAGAGATGTCATTGCAAAATGTCATAATATATTTCGTACAGTTAGAAAAGTGTATCGAATGGTTACAGTTATGTAAATTAGTACGAGGAAATTTGCATTTCAACATAGTTTGATGGAAACAGTGTAGTTGCATTATTTACCAACTCATTGAAGACAAATGTGTTGTCAGGCGAATGTCGTGCATCGCGCGGCACCAGACCAACACATTCTTCATCACATATGAGAATATTCGACTGTGATGTCTGAAGTGCATCTTCAAATGTTACATTTATGAGTTCACCTGATGTTGCCTGTCAGGTGATGTACAGTGCACCTTGCTTTTGAGATATCTCCTCAGTAAAAAGTCAGGTGCCACCAGGAAAATATAGTGGCTATAAAAAATCACCCCAACGAGGTATGAGTCTGTTAGTGAATTGCTCCCTGAGAAAGGAAGTATGCGCAAGCATTGTGCCTTATTGCACCGTCCTGCTGGAACAAAACATGGCCCATGAAGAAATATTGCAACATGCGTAGATAACGTGACGTCAAGGCGACAATTGTCCCCTCCTCTCAGGAAAAGTAAGGTCCGACAGTCTGTTTGGCTGAGATTGCACAACACACAGTACGTTTCTGAGAATGAACGGGCTTCTCATGCGCTTCGTGAGGATTTACGTCAGATCAAAACCTACAGATATGTTTGTTATCATAACCGCTTGAATGAAAGTGCACTTCGTCATTCATGAGCAAGTTAGAAATCACAGTCACATAATGTTTACTGATGCCGAGAAAGTCATTGGCGTATTGAAGTCTTTAACTTGTATCTTTTTGTTTCACCTTTTGCGCAATCATAATTCTGTTGTTACTTTTCCAGTATTCTCTGCACAGTTGCACGGCTCACTCCAGTTAAACTTGCCAGCCACAAACTTACCTCCTTGGACTTCTCTAAATTGCTGCGCCCATTGCTGCGATTGTCTCTACCGTCCTGACTGTTGGGGCTCGCACACGCTTCCTCGGCGTCCGACGTCCTTCCTTTCGAAATCCGTCAACATGACGCAATATTGTGCTCTTGCTGGGCGCAACCCTAACTCGCAATTCTCTTATGCACGCCATCTGAGCTAAGATTACAGAGCCTGTCCGAAACTAAAGCTGTATAATTTTCGTTCTCATCCATCACGTTGAATTCCCTGTGACCAAGGACTCGCCTGAAACAAGGGAGGTCATGTGCTGATCATTGGTTCGGGCACAACGCGCTTTTGAAATGGTCCCAAGATTTATCATACAACCTGTACGTATGTGAATCGAACTATAGTTAAGAATATATTAGGTTTTTTAGGTGATATATCAGAATATATATACTGTTACGCGCGGCCGCTTCGCCTCCGCGTTCCCTTGTCTCTTCCCGCAAGCCGCCCAAGTGGTTGCTTCTTCTCGGACGTCACAAGTTCCTGGCTGAGGGGAGAGAGCCACGACACCTGCCTACTTATCGTCTGCAGGACTGATGCCACTACTTGTCCTCTAGAAGATTCAGCTACTTGGGAACGAGCCTGCGAAGTTTCTCTGCATCTCCTCGAGTGGTGTGACTTGAAGTGCAAAGAACTTTGTGCGCCAAGTTACCTCAGCTGTATAAGCCGCGCCTCTGTGACGGCAGACTGGAGTGGCCATTACTGGCAAGTGCTGGTGACGTGGGTGAATTGAGAGACGATGGGTGACGGCGTAGTCACGAGCCAGCACTGTGTGCGGCTATCTGGAGAGAATCGAGCTGCTCTTAAAATCCAGTTATTGAGAGCCGATTAGGGTGAAGTGAGGGGAGTGTGGAGCAGCACCGGAATGCAAGGGCGGTGGAAACGGGAGATCAACGAGAATACCCACCGATCAGCGGCATCGTGCGGCCCGATTCCCACATGTGAAAATCCAGGAGCGTACACGCCAGGACCCGGTTCGCCTAGGTGGGAGGTGAGTAGTCTAACCACTACATCACTGCGGCTCCACGGCTATTTGGTGAGAAGAGATCGAGACTTATTAGTTGGACTGTGAGAAAATAGGACTTGTTTCGTTAGTGACGGATGTTTGTAAATTATGTAAATGTATGGTAATGGATTTTTGATCATATATTTGAAATTAATTACTGAAAATTACCTAACCGTATATCATTATAATGACAGTGATAAGGACTTGAGAGTAACAAAATTTGCTTTGACTAGCAAAAGTAGTAAGTGATAATAATCTGAAAATAATAGCTATATGCATTTTTTGACACTTGCAATTAGAAAGTTTCATTTGTTTCATTTATTTTATTCATACCTTCATCCTCTACAAATTTGGATACGCCATAGGCGATTTGTTGCACAAGTTTCTTGCAGTATTTTAACTGTATGAATTTGTTCCCACAGGAGATAGATAATTAATTAAAAAATTTTATTGCGTAAATGTAGCAATATAAAATATAATGACTACATGTTCTTTACTGGTACGTAAATTATTATCTTCAGCGACAGTATAAATAGTTACCGAGATGTTTAAAAAAAATCCTCAAAATGTTTTTCTAGCGAAAAATATTTTTAATAGATAGTATATTTCTGTTTCTTCAATTGAATTTCCTGAAAATTTTTTTATTCTTGCATCGATCGAAACAACATGCATGTCATTATATCATCATTTCCAGTTGCAGGCCTACCTCTATAAAGTTTAATTCAGACTTATTAGTAACTTTCGGTTTATCACTTAATTTTTTATTAACACGTAATATTATATCTCAAAATTATATTAAATAATTAAACTGAATATACCACAGTCAATTCCTTCTCTCCAAAACAGTATTGAAAAGTAATCTGTCTTGAGCTAAATATACCTGTTAAGTCTCTTTTAGTAAACGTGGAATGCGAATAAGTACAATTACTTGCACAGGTTAATGAATACACTGGAATTACTAAGCTATCTATCTCTTCAGATAGACCGTATCGTTAATGATTAGATTTTTCTTAATAATTCGGTAATTTTATAAAATGCCACAAAAATAATATAACACAGAAAAAAAAGCCACATTTTTCCTAATTTGAAAGGTTAATATAACTGGTCATAGTTAATATAACACATTTATAATTTCGCATGGTACAAGACAAAGATAACTCCATAAAGGAAATTGCTTAACAAAAGTATTAGTAAAAGGTATACATTGTCTTTAGTTTATTCGCAGCAAAATTAAATATTTCATTTACTAACCGCATAATAACACATATCGTGGACTGATTAATAAATTTACATTATTCAGAATGTTTATAGTATCTTTCTAGCGGAAGTATTTTTATTTTGTCACAATTATTTTTAATTTTAAAAGAAAGTTTCTGGTTAAAGCGTTTATACATTTAATTTTCTATTAAAAATCTTCCATGAAAAATATTGTTTGAACTGACAAGTTCTGCAAAGTAAAAACATTAGTATAATTTAATATTATACAAAATTTTTGGAAACTACCCTAAATATTTCGAAAGGTGTTCAATTGTGTGAAATAAGTTGGACATACGCAATACAATTCATAGACTAGCTTTTACAGAGAAACACACATCAACTGTCTCCAGAATCAAACCGGCAGCTTGAGTACTGTAAAAAATTTTATGTATGGTAAATGTTTACAGGATGTTAAATTACACTGGTCAACATTGTTTAGAGGATGTTAGATTGCACTGGTCAACATTGTTTTTTTCCACAAGGAATCTGAATATCGACCCTAGTCCAATTTTTTTGTGCTGAATTGAAATATGTAATCAGATTTCTTCCATCATGCATAGTTCTCTTGTGACAGTCATTTTTGCGTAATATACTTCGGTATGACGCTGCTTGCTCCCTGTAAGATACAGGGTGGGTTGTAGGGTACGAGTTTTCTCTCAGAACCTCGAGTTTTAACTCAAGAAGATCTTAATGATCTTATACGGGATTTAAATTTGTCTAAACAGTCGACTGAGCTTTTAAGTTCCAGGCTCAAAGGTTGGAATCTACTCCAAAAATATACACGTATATGCATTTATCGTAGTCGCGATAGTGATTTCAGTGACTACTTCTCTAAAAATTGCTATGTAGTTTGTTGTAATAATGTTTGTTAATTAATGGAGGTTCTTGGACATCAACACCAGCCAGATGAGTGGCGATTGTTCATAGACTCGTCGATAGTTAGTTTGAAGGCTGTACTACTGCATAATGGGTATGAATTACCATCAATACCTGTCGCGCATGCCAGTGATATGAAAGACATGTAAAAATATGAAATTGTTGTTAGAAAAAATTAACTATACTAATTATAACTGGAATATCTGTGGCGATTTGAAGGTCATAGATTTATTGTTAGGTTTGCAACTCGGATACACGAAATTCTGCTGATTTTGTGTGACTGGGGCAGCAGGGATAGGCAGTCTCACTACATAAAGAAACAATGGCCTAAACGTGAATCTCTTATTCCTGGGCATAAAAATGTAACAAATACCCCATTAAAGGATCCCGAAAAGGTGTTTTTACCTCCCCTGCATATAAAACTGGGGCTTATAAACATTTTTGTAAAAGCAAGGGATACATTTTTGCTGCATTTACGTATCTGAAATCTAAATTTCCTAAAATAAGCGATGCAAAATTGAAGGAAGGAATATTTATATGGCCACAAATAATATCACTAATATCGGATGATGAACATTTTGAGGAACTGTTACATCCACCGGAAAAAGCAGCGTGGAAATCATTAAAAATATCTGTTGTGGATTTCTTGGCAATAATAAAGAAGAAAACTATAGTACGATAGTGAGTGATCTTCTGACGTCGTACAAAGGAATGGGCTGCAACATGTCTTTGAAAATTCACTTCTTGGACTCTCACCTAGACTTCTTCCCTGAAAATCTTGGGGCTATCTCTGATGAACGTGGTGAGCGTTTTCATCAGCAGATTTCTACTATGGAAAAGAGGTACCGAGGCAAATGGAGTCCCAATATGCTGGCCGACTACTGCTGGACCATGAAGCGAGACATCCCGAACGCAAAATATGGCCGAAAATCATCATATAAAACTTTTTAGGTAAGAATAAATTAGCCGTATATTTATTATTTAGTGTTTCCTAAGAACTAATTATTTTAAAACTTTAAACACGTGCCACAAAAAAAAACCCTTGCCTGATGGACAAAATCTGAGAACATATTTGAACTCAGCATGGTAAAGATAGTTAGATTTTGTTTATTTAGTCCTTGTGAAAGAAAAACCTTTTTTTTTTGTTTGCCAGTGTATCCTCCACATTGTCTGCGCAGTGGGCAAGGCGGAATGTAACAGGCGCAAGTAGGCTTTATTGCCTACGTGCTAGGCACTTATCGCTGCAGTCGAAGGTTTTTGTGCGTTTTGCACGAAAACGGTTTGACGTGAACAGTTACATCAAGAGGGCCATTTTTTGTTAATTTGTTCATTAGTCTCAATAAAAGCGTTGATAGTTCCTGACGGGAAAAGAGTTGTCAGCCATAAGAGGGTGGCTACCAATGTTATTTTCATTAACGGGGAGTATTAATGAGGGTTTTCTCGTAGGTTGATGACCGCGATTAAAGAAAACAATGTTCGGATGACTGCAATTTAATTGCCTTTCTTTTCGGATATTTCGCGAAAATATAGTTTTAAATATCGATTTTCAAGGGATTATATTTCCTTTGATATTAAGTTTAAGTAACAAGTGTCCTGCTTAAAGATAATAGTTATTTGCAACTTTGAGGTTATTGGATTGTAAACTTAAATCCTTACTTGATTTTGCATTTGGAATCAGCTCACGTAGTACTTCGGTCGAATTCCACTCCATTCTTTACACAGAATGTCCCATGTACCTTGACCACCCAAAATAACTCCGTACCGGGGTTACAAATGAAAAAGTGTTTCATACACAAATTGTATAACTGGAAGGGTGAAATTATACTGCTGGGAAGTCACCCTTAAAACATTATGTATTACTGAGATATGAATACTCACCCCGGTTTTTTTAAACGGCACCATGTATCTATTCGGCAAAAGTTCAATGAAGCTCTTTAAGACCTATTAAAAGATGTATCAGAATGTACCAGTCTAAAATACATGTCGTTAAAAACCGCCACAGACATTGGGACTCATAAGGCTTCAGGAAAACCCGTTACGTGATGCCTTGCGGCGAGATAGCGCTGCATGGTAGAGTGCAGTATGGCGTTGACGCTATGCTGGTACACAGAGTTGCTACCCCATTCCACAGAGGTTGCGCTTAGAGGAAACAAAGGAACACACATGACGTGACGACTACTCCATCTGTCATTCGTGTGCAGTCGAAGACAATACAATGCAAGGTGAGAGTTCTAACGGAAATATACTCCAACAACGAGGCGGTATTAATGCTGTTCATCTATGGAGGATGTAAGTCAGCAGATGAATGTCTTCGTATTATTGTACAGTACGTTCAAGTGTGTTGTACTGAAACAGACACTTAGTTATGTTATTACCATTACCAATAGCTTGGTTTTGCTCACTCGTCGTTCAATCTGTTGATGATCGGCGTTATACTAGTCAGGCGGAGCAACTCTACATAGAGCGATACCCTGACAAGACCCCCCCCCTCCCCTTCGTGACCAGACGGATGTTTTCCCGTCTCCTTGTGAAGTTTTGTGAAACGGGTAATTTGAACCCACAGGAACGCATTCGACGTAGAACTCGCACAGATGAAGCTGCCCAGGTTGCTGTTCTCGCCGCTGTAGCAGTTAATCCATAGGCCAGCACACGCCAACTTGAAGCTGAAATTGGCATTCCGAAAACTAGTGCACATCACATTCTTAAGATGCATACGTTCCACCCTTATCATGTACACTTAGAGCGAGAACTAAATTATCTCCAACCCGAACTTTTTCGGATGTTCTTTTTACCGATGAATCGTCGTTCTCCAACTCAGGCCGAAAAAATACGAGGAACATGCATTATTGGGCCGTCTAGAACCCACGTTGGCTTCGGCGGGGAACCATCAGCTTCAATGAAGTGTTAACGTCTGGTGTGGAATGGTTGTCAATAAGGTTAAAGGGCCTTATTTCGTGAATGGTAACAGACACGGCAGGGAGTATGCCACCCTCATACAAACATTTTTTCCTGGTCTTCTAGAAGATATACCTCTAAGGAACAGAATGATAATGTGGTACCATTACGTAGGATGCCCAGCGCATAATGCCGTGTATGCACGTCTTGATCTGGACCGAAAATATCCTAGTAGGTTAATTGGTCGTGGAGGACCAGTTCAGTGTGGCCTGCGTGGTCTCCTGGCCTTAACCCCCTGGACTTTTTTCTTTGGGGTTACCTCAAAGGCGTTGTCTATCGAGATATTCCAACAACTGCAGAGAACTTGCAGGAACGTAGTGTGCGTACTTGTAATGCATTTAAGCAGGCAACACTGGAGTAATCAGTGTAGTCATTCACCTAGCGCCTGAACTTGTGTATCGCTGTAAATGGTCACCACTTTGAACATCTGAAGTGAATGTTCTACCCCTCGCAGTATCCTTATGGATAGTACTATAAAGAGGCAGTAGATATCCCACTTTCTCTGTCGTATTTCATGTTCATGTTATGAAAGTGTACATTGTGCTACATGTTTAAATAGGTCTTGACGAGCCACATTGAATGGTGCGTTTAAAAAAAACTTATGTTAGTACTTGCATCTCACTAATAAATAATGCAATAAGGCTGACTCCCTAACTGTATTATTTCCCTTTCCAGCTATACAACTTTTGTATGAAACACTTTTTCATTTGGAGCCCTGTTACGGAGTTATTGTAGTTGGTTAATATAAATAGGACATCCTGTTTAATTTTCATAGCAGCAACAGTGTCTTGCAATTAGAAAAACTACATGTTAAGTATTTCCATTAATTGTGAGCCTATTAATTTCGTTTTGATCACTAAATTTTTGTGATTTGTGTAATCAGAAGGCACTCAATTAAATGGTGTCGTAGAAATATTAGAATTCATTTGTTAGTTTGCACGATTGTATTCGCAAGGAATTATAATTTTAGTGTGCTGGAACCAGCCAAATAATGATTAGATTTCCATTTAGTGAATGATGCAGGATGTCTGGCGCGAACAATCACCGGTCCTGCTTCATCGTCACATGACAATGTCGCCTAGCATAAAAGCTCACCGAAGATTTTATGACCTCAAACTGAATTAAATACATACATGTTTCGATTTTTCATTTATGTATTGACGAATTCTTTTCTTTGTATTCCCGGAATGCCTTACCACATAACAGTTTTATGTTTAATCGCTGATTTTTAGGGAAATAATTTGAGTGAAGCGTTGTTTTCATTTAGTTATGTAGAAAACTGCAAGCTCTTTGTTATTGCACCTTAAATAACTTACAGAGAGAGAGAGAGAAAGTAAGAAATATAAAACATAATCTTATGTCGTAGAGGAGCAGTGGTAGTCAAATTTTGTCGTATTTTTTTACTGCCCAGAAATATATATTTCTTCACAGAATGCACAAACCAAAGGAAGTTAGACTTATTTGATATGTTGAGAGCCACTCTTCCACTGATGGGGTAGGCGTGTATAAAATACATCTGAAACCTGTAAGCAGTTCGAAATCCATAGAGCGAATGCAGGAAATCACGTGCGCACGTACCGAGACGTGTTTTCCATATAGGCTACTTTCAGTAATATATAAATGAGAGTTCGAGCCGTTTGTATTTGAAATGGGGAAGAGACGGGCTTTGCCTTAGCAAGGGTGTGCCGTACGTGTAGGAAGTTGCCCAACTCTTACGACTGCCAAACCTACAGTAATCGTTTCTGCGGTCATAAATGTTTCATATCCATTTGGTTTGCTTTATCAAACTTCTGTATTTATTATACCATTTAAACCACTCTTGCTTCATTCCGCACTGTTACTACGTCTTAAGTGGGTGCTGTACATTTGGCTGTGTTTATTCAATTTTGTAAGTTTATATAGTTATAAAATGTTTTATTTAGATAGCACTGTAACTTATATTTTTTCATCTGACAGTGTACCTACGTGTAAAACAAATTTAAGGTGTGCATTGTGATACATATGTTTATTTAATTTACGATAATTATAAATTTGTATTAAAATTATTATACCACTGGAATTCTTTTACCAACTATGCGTATTAAAATAATTAAAACACATTTTTGTATCTATTTTCAAATTGTTAAATAAACTATTTCACAAGCCCTGTTTCATTATTCATGCGTTCATTACTGAAAGAGTGAATTCTTTTCGAACCTCAATATTATAAACATATGTCATTTAAACTCTAATGTTCATAAAATAAATGCAAATAAAATTACATTAATTTAGTGTCCTCAAACTAAAATTATACTCATTATATACGACTTTAAGACATCAAACGTCTTTCCGTGCACAACTTCCAACATTACTTTGAGCATTCCACCAAATATGTCCGTCAAAGCACATAAGCAGCATAAGGGATTGTTTTAAACGGTTGACTTCATAAGTGCTCAACTCACCCCTAACCTGCGCAGGCTTTCCACATACCGATCCGGGTTATATTTGTAGCGAATGCGACTGCAGATCTTATTGCGTTGGAAATTTGACTTACGTTACTAATGTGTTAAATTGGCATACTGTCTTTTGCCATCGCTTCCCCATTTTAGTATATCTTTTCACGTCATTGTTTAGTGATTGTGGTCACTGAGCGGTAATACCTAAGCAGTTTGTCAACAAGTAAGGGTTGAATCCAGCCTGAAGCACAACCTTCCTCGCCGTAATACCTAAGCAGTTTGTCAACAAGTAAGGGTTGAATCCAGCCTGAAGCACAACCTTCCTCGCCGTAATACCTAAGCAGTTTGTCAACAAGTAAGGGTTGAATCCAGCCTGAAGCACAACCTTCCTCGCCGTAATACCTAAGCAGTTTGTCAACAAGTAAGGGTTGAATCCAGCCTGAAGCACAACCTTCCTCGCCGCATGTCTACAGTATCAGATTTGGCAAAACAAAATTATTGTATACTTATAGTTGTAACATTTATAGTTGTTAAAAGAATAAGGGGTTGCTGGTGCCAGCAAAAGGTGTGTAAGAATATCGATCAAAAGTCGGCTGATATATGTAGTATCCCTCGAATAAAGGGAGAGGAGTGATTTGGTGAATGTAGATTGAAGAATGCAGCGAAAGGAAAGATGAGTATACATACACTGTTTCGGGCGCCCTGGCATGTTTGGGGAAGATGAGGGCCTATCATGTTTGTATAGATAGAACATGGAGAGCGTACCTTGGTAAAGGGATGCAGGTGTAGTCAGTGAGACTCATGGTTGCACTGCCGCTCGTCGCCGTCCTCACATCGGTTCTGCATCAGCCAGCTATTCTAAACGCAAGTTAATTACATTTACACTCCGATCTCGTTCTAACGGAGGAGATTTACTTTATTTGCTATAATAGACTTCCTACTATCTTCTACAGATATGACTTATTCAGATATTTCCCAACACCGATGGGCTAATGTAAGGAGAAGAGGGAAATAAAATGTGTGGGCTTCGGTGCTGGTGGGCGGTGTCTCAAGAAGGTATATAGTGTTGGGTGAAGAGGAAAATTGGTTTGGAATACGAAATAGCCTTGCATCTTAAAGATGTCGGTATCTTACTATCCATTCTGTTGTCAAAATAACTTTTAACCTTTCTATAGCTTGTACTCAATTTCGAAATTTCCAGAGACTTAATTGAAGCTACAATCGTTAAATACACAGTTGTTATGAATTTATTTCTGATTTGTCAACCATTAACGCCAGTGTGCTATAACTGCAGTACTAACCAAGATTGCTACTTAAGATTGTTAACAGCAGGTGAGAGGCGGCTTCAAGTCACCCGACTGCCAGAAGTTCTTAATGAGAAAACTCTCGCTGTAACGAGAAAGTCTCTTCGGACGTGGTTTACGACGCCTGGAATGGCACTTCGCTCGGCAAGTTTAAATAGGATGTCCTGGGAGAGCTTTGTTTACATCGCCGTTTCTCTTTTCGGTCGATAAAGGTAGCTTATGGCCATTTCTGTGTCAGCTCTGTTTGAAAACAAAATTGCAAAACACTCTGCAAAATGTGATATTTAAGTTTGCATTCCCCATTCCTTCATGTTCGTCTTGAGGGAATGAGATGAAGGAAGTGACAGGAAATGGCGTTGTAAAATATTAGGTGGACGTGCTAGGGTGTGTGACTTGATGGGAAACAAGAGAGTGATATGGCACCGCATTAGACACGCGAGCGTAAGCACGCGCACTAACATGTTTGCCCATCAAGTCAACTGGTTTGTAAGCGTCGACAAATTTGAACTACACATGCGACCTACCATTCGCTCAAGAAATATTGTAGGGTTGTAAAAAAAAATGCGCTTATCTGTATTCTGCATACACATGCATAAACGAAAACTTTGGAAAAAAAAATTATTATCCTCGGAACACATTTCCCCGTGTTTACAGCTTTAATTAAATTTAAAACTGAATATACTGAAAAGCCATTTTGAACTTAATTTTTGCGTTAGGCCACTGCCTTAGCCACCCATAAATTCCATTAACGCAAAGAAAGTTACAGGTTTTTTAAATTTTTATTAAACACAAAAACCCATTATTTATTTTTAAATATTATCAACAACCGGTATTTTTGTAGACTTCTTAGAGATATCCCGGTTGCTCTTTGCACTCCTGTAAATAGCTTTTATAATCCCTAAAATAATGTTGGCGAATAGATATTTGCTATTAACATAAAACGTTTTTCAGTGTAATACTTAATAATTAATTCATATTCATTTGGCTTTTTATTGTTTTAGTTGTACTATTCAGGTACGAAGGTTTCAAAATAAAATTTATTCTAAGCATACCACGATAAAAAGGATTAGCCACCGTCATCGTTCAAAATTCAGTGAGATTATTCTGAGTGTTTTCTTAAATATTATTGATACATTATAATTTATATATTTTAAAATATATTTACTACTTAACAGTTTGAGGCTATGAATATGCAGATTCGATGGTGAACATAAAATATGTTTTGTTTAAAAACACCTCGCATGTAACTGGCTTATAACTAATTCGAACATAAAATATAGTTCAGAAATTACAGCTTAAGAGTGACATCGTTGATGATGATTTACTTTGTGTTTCAAAGCAACAGGATCACTACTTTCTTGTAACTATTGCTGCTTCTCTGTAGCTGTCTTTTTTAAAATGTGTTTCTGTGTTTTTTTATTTTTATGTGACCACCCACATCTGAAACCATGTCTGCACTTTCTATAATATACCTTCTACCGTTCAACGAAATTACATTCAGTGATACCTACGGAAAAGACAGCGCCTTTTTAGACGAAATGTACTGATTTAACTTTGTATTTGAAATTGGTTAAGTACACAATTGTAGTGATATTTTAAAAAGCAGTAGTTACACTAGCCTTTTAACAGAGAGATATCATGCCCATTTTATTGGTGGCCTTAAATAACTTTTAAGCAATCTAATTTTTCATACTATTTCAAACAAAGAACACAGCCTTTTTTCCTCGTGAAATGTTGTCGGCATGAGAAAATAAAACTGGACTAAGAGGAAATATGGTGAAGGTGACATGAGGTAGAGATCTAGAAAAGACAAAATGACAATCTGTGAGTAAATGGGAATACTTAGAGAAAATGCCCGTGTTATGGCAGTGTCCGCCACAATCCCCCCCCCCCCNNCCTTTTCCAATGCAGTGTGACGGAGCTCTATCTGACACGAACTTAGAATCGAATCGGCGGCATCAGAAGCTGGAGGTTAGCAATCAAACACTGTGCCTATGTAATGTACAGTTAAAATCTCTCCAACTCTTAACCAGGTTCGTTAAGGGATGAAGGTCTTAATTAAACAAAAGGCATAATTATAATGTCTTAATTTATTTACAATAATTCCAAAGAAAATACTCTCGTCTGAACATCTCACAATAAATTGATATATCTCGCTATTGACAATTAATACATTCAATCAGTAGAATTTACAATTACCTCAAATATATAAATGTTATTAAATAACCAAAATCATTCCTAACAATCACTACAGTATATAAAAAACTATTAAATTACTTTATAAATTATGTCTATATTTGACAGTTCCAGTATTTGCAATACAGTCTGTATTACATGTTCATACAGTTAAGTCCAGATCCCACCCGTCCGCAATGTTCTAGAGTTCTCCGAGCGCCCTCATGCACAGTAGCATTCACTCGTCGTGTTTCACGCCCTCTCGTCCGTTCAAGCCACAAACACCTTGTCCACCGTCGTCTCGCAATCTCCCGTCGTCGTCCGTCCTATTCACCGTTGTCCCTCGCCGCACTCGACTTCGACCGCCGCACTCGACTTCGACCACCGCACTTAGCCAAACGGCTTCCGCAAAAGACTGCCGACCATCAGGCCGTTGCGATATTTATAATGTCGTAGGTCATCGCCCATAAATTTCTCAAAATGCCATGTAGTGCCGAGGGCCCTAGTTCCCAGAATATTCTTGCGCATTCTCTTAAGTTGTCGGCTTTTCCGGAAGGGGGAGGAGGGGCTGTTACACCAGCAAGATCAGCTGTCAATTATTCCTGGCCGCCCGGCGACAGGACCGCGATGGGTCGCGCATAGTGCTCACACCCAGTGAGGGAGTAAGTGAGTAGCAGTTATGTATACTTACCCTCCGTTCTTAACAGAGTTGCCTTGAGAAGAATATTTGGTAGATTGCGTATGTTCACAGCATCCTACAACCGAACCCAAAATACAACTGCAGTTTTACCTATATAACTCTGAAAACTACGTGAGTTATTTCAGCTGGCTATTTGTAAAAACACGTACTTTGAAATTATGATATTGTTCCTCTGAGCAAGTATTAATGTAAGTTAAATATATTAATGTTATGCCCTTTTTCTTTTTGGGTAAACAGCTTGAGGCTGTGAATATGCAGATTCGATGGTGAACTTAAAATATGTTAAAAACCTCGCGTGTAACTGGCTTATAACCGGTTCGAACGTAAAACATAATTGAATCAGTTATTTTAAAAACAATACATGTTACATTTTTCACATTTTGAGCAAACAACCAAAACTGTGTAGCTCACACTATTTGTACATAAAAAAATCTGGGAAAAATATACGTTGTAAATACACTATATTTACATCCCTTGACAAGTTTTTGCCGAAAAAATTTCGTCAAAAATAAAAATATAACATTTTAAACTAATTTCACATGTGTTGTTTCTGCAGGAAATCGTTTTCTTCAACAAAAGTAACGCGTTAATTTTTTTTTCTTAGCTTTTATTGCTTTCAATGTAAGGAATGATAAAAAAAAAGTGATGTCTGAATATTTACATCTACCTATTTAGAAGAAAGAAAATTTATTGGAATAAGTGTGAACTGCTCATCCAACTCCATGTACTATTGTGGTCACATCAGCCTCACTAATCTTCTATGTCGGAGCCTAGGGTCGCAACAGCATTAGAGTTCACAGTAGGCCAGTTGAAAATCTCGTTGTAGAATGTTTCATAAGCTACAACATAATCCTCAATTTTCTTGAGATCGCGAATCTTATTCTCTTTGATTGTGGCATGGCCAGCTGGATATGCTTTGGCAGATAGTTTCGCTGGAGCAGTTTTTGTCTTTCTCAGTGTAAAAGTACTTCCTAGCAATCCGGAAATGAACTCCTTGCAAACCACTTTTCCTTTTCTATAATTGTTCTACTCAAACCCTTTATAGGTAGAAATCATGAAACTTTTTCTCTGATTTTTGGGAATCCCTCGACCTATAGTCTGATACCTGCCAAATGCTGAAGTTTGGAAGTAGGTATTGATTCTGCTCTGCGGCGTGAGGCGCCAGTACTTGATGCTAGCCCTCAGTGATAGGGCGTACAAATACGTCGACACTGTTGTCTCTAGGTCCAATTTACTAATAACATACACTTTATACGTGTGTTCACATAATCGAGTTTTATTGTTGCTTGAACAGATTAACTGGTACATGAACTCACGAGACAAACTCTCCTCCCCTTTTCCTATGTCGGCTACGTATGGTTTGACGCCGCGACTGNGGGGGGAAGATTCTTCACACTTGGTGTAGAACTACTTATCTGACCCTGCTGCGCTGTCTTCCCTTGGCTGGCGGCTTGGAGGGGCATCCCGACGCCTGGCCTCGAAGTTCCTTCTTCTCGGGTCCACGCAGTACTCTGGGTTTGACGACGTCGGACTGGCTTTTCTCGGATGCTTCCCGCCACCCGTCCCGCTTGACGGCCTCCGACTGAGGTCGATGTCGTGATGCACTCTCGATCCTCTACTGACTCCGGCTGACTGACTGACTGCTCGATCCGCGACTGACTGATTCGACGTCTCTCCACTGACTGCCTTGTTGCTCCCCCCCCCTTCACGTGATTCTGTAGCGTCCATCACCATATTCAACTTCCCCCGTCTCCGCACGTGGTCCGGGGGTGGTCCGGGGTGCTTGTCGTCCCTCCCGGGTCATAAAACACGTGGCCGCTGCTCGTGTGGTCCGCAGCCGGCGTGGCATCGTCCCTTGGTTCTGGCCTGGAAGTTAATTGTCCCGTTCTGCACGCACGTCCGCTAAAATCTCTCATGGTTTATTGCGGTACAAGCCCGGGACAGGCACAGCTGGTGGTGGGATCTCGGTGTCCCTTGGGCCCTGGTGCCTTCTGTTGTCTCTGGATGTCGTCTGCACGTGCAGGAACAGTTGCACGTGCAGAAACCTTTGGTAGGGTGCCTTTGCAGCTGCGAGGCTCCTGGCGTCACTCTGCCAGCACGTCCACAAAAACCCTTAATCCTTATTGCGGTCGTACGTCCGCGAGCTTCGCCAGAGCGTGTGTTCTGACGAATAAAATATAGGGACGCAGAATGCGTCAAGTCTCATCAGAGAAAGCTGTTTTCTTGTAGTGTGGTGGCCACCAAGCTTTGAAAGAAAGGATGTCGTCAGTGGTCGCGTGATATATTGTGAACTTTCCAGAGTTGCTAGCTTCTGAAAAGAGTTCCCCGTACTGCTGAGGAGTATAAAGGCGATCTATTTTCTTTAGTTGGCGTTTCAAAGTTCCAAAATCGCGGTTGCAAGGGAGTAAAGAATGTCCGCGTACAGGAAAAAAATGTCGAATTCTTTCAAATCTACCGTTGTCACACAAACAAACAAAAACCGAACTACTGTGTGGTTCTTATTTTGACCTGCAGCCCCGTCACTAAACAACAGAAGTTTAGTTACCGCACGAGGTAATGTTTTAATGTAGTGCCATAAAAAGCTGCACACTTCGTCATGGGATTTCTTTGCAATACCCTCATGGTACAAGTACAGGTTTGCCTTATTAGTTTTAAGGTTATGAATGCAAAATACATTGACCCATAACTGGCATAAGTAGAACACTTCCTACACAAGGATCAGAGGCAGGGGTTGATTATGCATGAAGTCGAACGCTATCGCTACTGTGTCGTTGTCCTTGTTTTCACGTGTCTCCTTTAAAGTGGTGTAAACCTTTTTGGCACGACGTTTGTGTATCATCTGTTCTGCTACAACGTTCCTCTTTGCGTTATCACATACAGTCGAATCCTTCATTCTGACCGAGGAACTCTCACATTTTGAGCAGACGTCCTCTTGTGGTCTACCGAAGGAATAGTCACAATTTTCTTGAAAGTACATACGATAAAAGCTGTATTTCACGACATCCACGCATTCAGAGTGCTCTTGTAAAAACATATCATGCATTATTTTAATGTTGAGCCTGGCATCCAAGCACTTTTTTGGTTTCCCTCCGTAATGAGTTTTTTTGACCTCATACTTGGAAATCTGGTTATGAATCTTTGAGCAGATGTCACTACTTATTGCGTTCCCGCTTCGGTTCAAACCTGTCAAGTCTTTTGGAGTTTTGTTTTCTACTAACAATTAGCAGAGACGACGAACGCGTTCTGGAGTCACCCCATACAATGTCATGAACGTGTTTTTGCACACTGGTCGCAGTTTTCCGTCAACCCTGATGTTATAAGAAAAAAATTAACATTTTTCCTTGGGTTTGTTTGTAAAACTAGTATCAGTGTTTTTAGCAGATGCCCCTTCACCTTCATACATATCATTGCTATCACTTTCGTGTTGTTGTAAAGGTATCCTTTTTTTGCGTCTCCTTTTTGGCTTCCTTTTCCCAATAACACTTTGCAAAAACACATCTTGCGCATTCTTACTATCGAAACTGTAGAAATAGTTCCACAACTCGTTTCGAGCTTCCTCTAATATATTGAAGTAACACCGATCGGCACAACTACAAAGGTAAGTCTTTTGGACCTTAGACGGAACTTCCTTACCCGAAAAGGCCTGATAGGCAATCCCCTTCACTCTTGAGTTCCGGATTACATTCCTGCGATAAGTTTATTTATTGATCACTCCTTACTTTTTTTCACTGGTACGCACTCGTCAGAATCACTACTTGACATGATTTAGGTACCCAACTTTCGGACAAAAACACAAACATTAACCTCCAAACACAGCACTGTGGAAAACTGAGTGAGAAATAACAAATTGATAGTAAGCTGTAACCTACTGCAAAAACAATGTTGCCAGTAGAAGAAAAATAATTATTATTTCCCTCCACTGCAGAAATAACACAAGTGATTCACATGTGCTGTTTCTGCTCTAAACGCAAACCTCAATACTATGTTTCACCGGGTAGAGTTGATGTTACATGTGGTTTTTATGCACCAAACGACGCGTCTTGGTAAACTATATACAAATCCACTTCTTACTCAAAATGGCCGAAATTGTTACATGTGTTATTTCTGAAATAACTGATTAAATTGTGTTATGACAGCGTCTATGGGACATCATCAACGATGATTGACTTTGTTGCAAAGCAACAGGATCACTTTTTTATGTTTGAAAGAATGTGTTTAAGTAGCGTGAATATTTTAACTGCTCCAGGATAGATATGTTTCCAGTTACAGCGGCGGTCATTAACCTACCCTCATGGATGACCGGTTTGTCTTGCTGGAACGGTGTTTCCTTTGTATTTCTGGCATTCCAATTCTTTAACTATAGTCTTTTTAATCATACTACATGTATGTGTTTTCTCGAGTCGTATACCCTTTTCTATCATTTTTGCTGAACTTGGACAGTCAATACAGTCAGTTGTAGACGCCATAGCTGCATGTCGTACTGTTTACAAACAAAATCATCTGTTTATTGTGGGAGAACAGAAATATAAGTAATGAGATTCCGCACATCAAAGAAGTCATTTTATAAAGGTCGCATGGCCTTGGACAATACTGATAGTTGAGTGTCTGTCACACTAGCCATACATTAATAATGTTTTGAGGTGGGCCCAGTGGCCATTCTTTACAAATATGATGTGATATTATCTAAGGTTCAGTACTATGGGAAAATCTGGGTTTGTCCATTTAGTTTTTACAAAATAAAGTTTGTATTTAATATTTCAAGGAGCAAGTATATATCACAATTCTGGCCAAACACTGACTTTTACACGCAAATTAATAAAACTTCTCAATTAACAGTTATCTTAAAATCGACCTTTTGGAAGAGCAGCGCACTTTGTGGCAGAAATGTTCCCTACGTCAGACTTTTCCATAAGGAATGTCGTCTTGTTCGTGGTGTGAGTAGAAGTAACGTTCGCCACGTCGACCAGTAGCGCGAGCGGCTTGAGGGCGGGGCAAAGAGAGAAGCCTCCTGCTCGGGGCTCGGCAAGAGAAGCGAACAAACGACGGTGCTGTCAGCTGGCCCCCCTCCTGAGCGATCGGGCTCCGGCCAGTACAGTCCTTCCCTCCTAATAGTCTTTTTCTCCCTCCTGACCGCAACCTTCCCACTCGCCATGACCGCATTCCAAATTTATTGGCCTCCATTCCGCGCTCTCACTCGGCCACCTTCGACCTCTGCCATAACGTCTTGGCTCCCGGCCACGGCTAACATATGAAGATCGATTTGTCTTGTCGCTGCACGCAGGAACAACTTCTTGGTTTGCCGCGGAGAGGCAGGAGTGTGGTGAGACAGGAGGATGTGTTCCCGCCATCTGCACTTGGTGACAGTCATAGCCGTTGGAGCGGAGTGGGTCGTCTTTAATACAGCTACAGACGAACACGCACCTCAATAAATGTTTCTTTTTTACGCTTTCTTTCCGCCGTCTCTTTAAAAATAATTCTGGGAATTTGTAATTTTAACATATTTTATTATTTATAGTAGATGTTATTCGTTGCATCTTTCGTCAATCACCTTGATAATTGAACGTTGCGTATTTTATAATGTCTCGTAGCTATAGTTTCTTCGCGGTATATTCACACTTTTTGAATCAGGCCTTTAAAAATCACTAAACGTATTGCGTGATTGATTGATTCCTAAATAAGTCATATAACACGAGAGTTTTATACTTGTTAGCATAAAAGTATCTTATCTTTGCTTACATTTAATTTTACTTATATTTTATTGGTAATTAATATGAATAGAAAAACCTAAAATAAGTGTGTTGGTAATGCCTAGTAAGAAATAGTTCTGGTGCAAAATATTATTAAACTTAGTGCGCACGAATGCGGTGCGTTATTCTTTGGTGTAATTTTCTAGACTCGGTTAAGCTTTGTTTGCGTGAAGCGGAGGAATAGCCTGAAAGTAGAACTTTATCAGGGCTTCAGAAAAGTTGAAAGTAACCGTGAATGTACTATACTGTTTACCGTTGGAACTTAGACGACGAAGTTATGTCGTAACGCTATGCAAGCTGTACAACTCCATTAATTTGCTATCCTTCATTTAAGGCATTTGTGTTCATGCGGGTGTTGTATGAAGATTAAAATAAGAATTTCTTATCGATGCACGCCCAAAATCTTGTGGCAAAATATTTCGCAGAACCATCGGTCTCTACCAAAACCGTAAAGCCAAAGTTTGTGTGAAATTTGTTAATTCACGTCAACAAGAACGTACGTTTATATAAAACGGTGGAGAATCGAGTAAAAAAATGCTCTTAACGAAAATAGCGGCAAGTCAGTGTTTTTAAACTCGACCAGTCGTCGCCTGTATTGTTTCCATGGTAACACAGAATAGGCAGTTATGCCGTATTACTAAGTGCAGTGTGTTCGATATTTCGGCGCGGTGGAAAATTCCAAGATAATTTTGTGTTTGATTAGCTTACCTACAAGGTGATATGCTAGTTCTTTAACGCCAGCTATGTAAGCTGTTCTCCTGACATTGAAGTGTTTACAAATTTAGCTATAAAACAAGTTTGGCGATATTTAAAACTACGATACTTTTTCGAATTACGTTAAATAAAACGTAGCGCTGTAAATGGATTAGCTTTTGTAGAACTAACATTTCTCTTCCAGTTGATTCTCACGAAGTTATCGCAAGAACATGGAATAATCAGAGTCACTTTAAAAAATGCTAAAATGACATGAAAATAGTGTAGCTTATAGTCTCTTGAAGTGGTATAACATAGAAATGTGGCTAAAATTGGTTATCGATCAGTAACCCGTAGTACAAAATAAATTGTAAAGTTATAGCTGAAAAAAATAATGAAAATAAAACATTTAACTCGTAAGCTATTGACAATAGCCGCAAAAAATATACTTTTGTGAATAATGTCTTTAGAATTTTTATATGATGAAATTTGTTGTTATGATTGGTGCCATAAAATGGGAACTGAAATACCACATAGTAAACCGCGTAAAATTAAATCTGAATGTCTAGAACAAAACATTCGCCTTGACGTGCTAGTTGTTCTTATCTCTATCGCACGAACAATTTATGAATTGAAATGTAATGTTGAAAGTGTGCAAAAGTGTACAAGTGTCACTTTAGGAAAAAAGGTATGTAATTTATAATGTAGGCTGTTAGAAAATGTCGAACCGAGTTTTGGATTATTTTTTACGAACTTTGTATGCTTTTTTCTGTCTGTTTACGTAATTAAACGCACCTTATATAAAGAATTAAGTAATCTCCAAAGGTGAGGTACGGTTTAGGGTCCTGCGTTTGATACTCAAAACTATAATAAATATTATCTCCCTTTCTGACTTTAAAAAAAAAATGGTAAGTTTTACCAGTGAAGAATAAAGGCGAAGCGTAATGCACTCTGATACCTTAGTTGATGTTCAGACGTTTAGAAGGTAACGTCATTCTCTCGCCATAAAGTGAAGAAAATGGATTGTGAATACGACGATTGTGACCTCAACAATCACAGAGCCGCGACCTGCATCATTGCTGCCTGATTGTTTTCCGTGTCGATCCTGCGATCGAGTTTGCACTTTCTGTCAGAAATGCTCGTCGTCATGAGTGCTAAGAGTCCTTTCTCACGAGGACACATCTCCACAATGGACACATGCAATTGATGAAAGGAGATACATTGAAGAACCACATCAAGAACTGCAATGATTCGTCTTTTGAGAGCCAAAAAGTGTTGCCGTCAACAGTGGTGGCCGGCAGTTCAAACGAACCCAGTGCTATGGATGTAGTCATTCAACCCTTTTTTTCCGCATATTTTTTCCAACGTGTGGGTAAATAGAGATCTCATCCCACCCCTCTCCTCCCCCATCCTGAAAATATGAGATTTAGTGGGTCTCAATGTGGCCATCTACGTATAAGCCATTTGTAAAAAACGTTTGCCTTCTTAGTAAAACTACACTTATCAGTCTTAAATTTATCTCATATACTTAATGGTATGTCGTATTACTTTTCTTTAAAAAATGCTATATTTGTCTATTAAACATCTGAGACTGGTTTCATTCCGTAATTTTACCACTATTCCATATTATTCTCTTAGTTACAATTTGTCTTGTTTATTTCGTTGAGATAAGGTAAAAAAACTTCCACGATAGTCATAAAGATAAAGCCCAGTGACAATTTAAAATCTGACTTGGTTCATGAGAATTTGGAAAACGCGTTTGGCACATTACGTACGTGTCAGGACTAATAAGAGAAATTTAAATACTCTGCCACCAAACTCGAAACTCGTCTACACATCGAAGATATGCAAATGGAAAAAACTCGCGCCACACATTTTAAATTATCTAACAGCAGCATACGGACCCCAATACTAATCACAGCAGTTCAAACGTTTTAATTACCTTCACTTTACAACTTCTCATTTTTCAAAGTAGTCCGTTAATTTTATCGTATATCCTTCTGTACCCGAGAAAATTGCCTCACTGTCAGATGTATATTGTTTCAACTCAAATTCAGAACAAAAGGTATTTCTATCTAAAAATTTAAATCGTCCATAGTTCTAGCCTCTATACTGTACACAAAATTTGGTCGGATTACGCTTTAAAGTTAAACATCACAATTTTCTTGTATTTAAAAAGTGAAATTCACTTCCCATTTATTTCGTACGTGTTTATAATGTAAAAATTTTTCTCTAGTCTAAGTTAATAGGTGGTAATAACTATCTCATTCAAAGCTCGATTTTTGTGGATAAGCTATTTTAAAAATTCTGCGGTGTAATGTTCTGTTTGCAAGCTACTAGCGCTTCTGTATTATTACATTTAAAACAATTGCGTTTACACTGTTTTCTTTCAAAGACATAAGAATATGCAGGATAATCGATAATCAATGTTTGATATGTAATGGAAGTAAGTGAGTTTAAATGCAAATCCGAATTAGAGCATAAATAGTGCTACGAGCTATAGAAAATGTTTTTTTGTAGTTTTGACAATAATTTTTAGGTCTTTTTTCAATGCACCTAGCAGCTCTGAGATTGCTCAAAGCTGATAGGTGGCATTATGCAATTATTTTAATTTTTTACTGTATTTTATTTGAATTGATCAAACAGATTTTCGGATAAATATTTCTCTACACCATTACACTACAAGTAAACCAAATGATTTAACATTAAAATATCTAAATTCATTGAATGTATTTTAAAGTGTAGTAAACACGTAATTTAAAAATAAATATAAAACTACAAAACTACAAATACTGAAAAAGAACTCAACCAATTATAGGCATACATTCCATTTCAGAAAATAAGTTACAGTTTGAGTTTGAGAATTCTGAACACTTGTGTGGTTGTCACGACCAATGAACTGCAAGCTTCATGTTGGACTGTAGCAATATAGACAGTTGTGAAGGATTAAAATTTTTTAAATATAGAAAACATCTGTCAACTATATTTTATATTCGCGTGAATTAATTAGAAATAAACGCATGCATAATATGAATGTTTGTGAAACGACAACAATTATGGGAAAATATTACTCACCCTAATTTTCTACAGTATGAGTTGTG
Source organism: Clitarchus hookeri (assembly GCA_002778355.1). NCBI lineage: Eukaryota > Metazoa > Arthropoda > Insecta > Phasmatodea > Phasmatidae > Clitarchus > Clitarchus hookeri. The sequence goes on from NQII01000731.1 coordinate 208,960, forward strand.
AATTTGATAGGGTGAGGCAAGTGTGATTTGAAATCGAAAGTAACTTGTAAATTGCCGTAGCGAAATATTTATACTCTGTCATACTTGTGATTCCTGGCTTTAATATCAATGTGTGATACACTGTTAACATTTATAACTAATAATTAACAAAAATATATTAACTGCTTGCTGATAGAAGATTAGAACAAGTAAGGGAAAATAACCGAAAGCAGAAAGTTCGAAGTTTCCGCTCTCCTATACGGCTAAAATATTTTTGAAGTTCTATTCACGGCAACAATGAAATCATGAGTGGTGATGCTTTAAGAGGGGTATAAACGTTAGTGTGTCATCTCTATTTCACACGCGTAACACCCAGCTATATCTAAAAACAAAATAATTTCTCGCTTGCTACTTTTTTTCTGTGCGCGTTTAGAAAAGTAATCAACAAATCACTGTTTTTAAATTTTTTACGTTAAAAATAGTTTTAGTAAAGAAAATATTATGAAATATCAGAGACTTCCTTGTATAATTTTGAATATATTTGATTGGATAGTTTTGGAGTGACGACGAGTTAAGAGTGTTCGGCCGCGCAAAGCGAGCACGCGGCGCTATGAGTTTCCTGGCCACTCACACGAGGCCGGATTGCTCATTTACGAGGACAAAAATGAAAAATTTCGTTGCTTTAAAATAAAACAAAACACTTGGTATAAGTAGTAGAATAGTAAAAAGACAGAACCGCAATAAAAAAGGTTCGAGGAAGCAACACAATAGCCAGTGCTGGCGCTCTTTGCCTCACTGTTTCTCGCACGGCCAGCGTCAGCCAGTTGCGCCCATAACTTTGACGGAGTAATTACGCATGTGTTGTGTTCTGTCTCCGGAAATAGTGAAGTTGAAAACATGGAAGGTGAAGCGTCAGGTGTGTATTTCTTGTTATTACTGGTTTTTGTCAATTGTTTCAATAAATCAGGTAGTTATATCGATTTAAAAAAAATACATATTTTGTACGAAAAAACATAGATATAATTTAGTTTGCAGACTTTTCACAGAAAGTTCCACGTAGTTCCATTACATGTTACAATTCCTTAGTGACAAAAACTCATAAGAATTACAAAAAAATCAAAAAACCGGTCCCCATCACTGTCCGTTTATTAAATAAAGCTGTTTATTTCCAGGTAGTCGCGCTCACCCTACTCTGCAGGAGAGAAAGTTTCATAGAAATGAACTTTTTTTAGTATTAAGAGACGCTCATTTTTTAAAACTTTCGTGATTAAAATGTAATGAACGATTAGTACAGTACATAGTGGACCAAATATACAAGCAAAACTTTACCAATAATTCAATTTACGCTGATTCAAACATAATATTATGTACCGTGGCGCCTCTGGAAGTCTCAGAAGGGAGAGAAGGAAACAAGAAAATCTACTGGAAAAATCACACTCCGTCTTCGACAAGATATTGTCGTCCAATTTCGTTTAAATTAATAAAAGAGAATGTCAAGAACACTAAAGAGGAGTATACTAACACTGAGAGAAAATAAAGCAATTAACACCTGCATCCATTGTTTTGGGAGACAGAACAATCCATTTCAATCACATTCTGATTTGCACAATTCTAGATGGCAAAACGATAAATGTTCTAACTGAAACAAAAAGAACACAAGCTTGTAACGTTTGCCAAGCCACACCCGTCTTAATGAATGATTTACAAAATGTTAAAAGGAGAGCAGTTGACACAAATGCATACCGATTTGGTCTTTCTATCTTTCATGCTCATCTGAAATGCTACGAATATTTACTATATATATCTTATAAATTAAACTAAAGCAATGGCAAGCCAGAGGCAAAGGAGCTCAAGAATTTGCTAAAGAAAGGAAGAAAACTATCTGCAACGATTTTTTCAAAGAAATGGGGCTTGTTGTCTACCAACCAATACAAGGAGGAGGTAATAGTAATGATGGGAACACGGCTAGAAAGTGTTTCAAAAACCCTGAGCAAGAATCCCAAATAACAGGAATATCACAGACGTTGAATGGACGATTTTCAAATATTTTATTTGCAATTTCATGTGGGCCATTATATAAAGGAAGAAAACTTTGGGGCATATTGCTATGCCATAGCTGAAATGGCGGTCAATCTTTATGGTTGGTTCAGAATGAGTGCAGGTGTACATAAGATTTTGATCCACGGAGCTGATATAATAAAATCTTTTGCGTTACCCGTGGGACAACTATCGGAAAACGTAATAGAAGCCAGACACAAAGACTATAAAAAGTTGAGACAGTCTCACTCAAGAAAGACGTCTCGAATAAATACAAATACAGACATTTTCCACTGGATGTTTATATCTTCAGATCCTATGATTACAAGCAAAAGGTAAAAACCCAATAAAACAAAAGAGGTTTTCAATGATGTCGTAGTTGGGATGTTGTGGGTGCCTACATTTCTCAGCGGAGTTGTGGACCATGTGAACGAAGATGAGGATGAATCTGATGAACACGAGGATGATATTTAGAGCATATGATTTAAATTAAGATACTCCTTTGTATTCATGTAAATAAAAAAACAAAAAAAACATTTTCTTGTTTTATTTTTTTTAGGGGTAGTGAAACACCCTAACAAACCTTAAAAGTTGTTATTTTGTTCATATTCACATCAAAAAGTTCAAGTTTAAATTTCGTCAAGTCAAATAGTCATACAAAACATAAATATGATTTTTGTCCTCGTAAATTAGCAATCCGGCCTTGTGTGCCACGGTGAGAAGCTGAGGGAGCACGGAGGAGGTGCAGATAAGGGCGAGATTGCTGGCTCCGGCCAGCGCGAGGGACCTGCTGGAGGAGCTGCAACCGCGCTCAGCCGCAGTAGAGCAATGATAGCAGCCTCACGCAACGCCGCCTGCTGCATCGATGGACACTGATTCCACAGGTAAATATGACGAGACAGTTAACGTCAAATACGGAATGAGTGCAGTAGATTCGGCTCGCGCGAAATGTACACTTGCAAGACTTTCACTTGAAATCGATGAACTTCAAAATAAACGGCCATCAGCTCTAAATACCGATCACCACACAACTCCTTAAACAAAGAAATGTACATTTAATATATAATTCAAAACAGAAGGTGAAAACAATGACGACAGCATTGATGAAAGTGAACATGAAGTCAGTGATGCTGCTGAAGACGATGGAGATTTTCTCGATGTTCTGACACGCCCCTTCGCCACATTGGCCACAACGAGTGACATGAAGAAGGCAGAAGACGCTGAGAACACTGGCTACATATTTCTCGAAGACCGTAATGAACTTGTTGATAGACCCACACATTTAATTTATCTGCAAAAACGCGGGGATCTTTCACACATTGTTGAGTTATCTTCAATAATCGATGGACTGAAGGATTGAGGTTGTATTGCATTATGCGATGAACTGCTTTCTTCAGATATTGTGATGTGCTAAAATAAGTAAAAAATGTATAAACTAAATAATTGTTTTTTATGTTTTTTTTTTGTGCTGTATCCTTTAATCTCTCGAGACTTTAAAGTGGTGCCATGAACAGTAAAATATAAAGGTAAAGATACGCATATAGATTATTAATGTAGGCTTTAAGTATAAAAATGCAAGGAAAGTGGATTACAAACAAAACATTAATTCAGTCGACATGTATAAATCTGGAGACAGTGAATGTAATTTTTATATGTATGAGTGCGGACAGAAGACAAAAAGCGATTGGGATTATTCCAGGGATTGGTGAGGAAATATTGTGGAGGAGGACTGCAGACGAGGATTACTGAGGATTGCTGAGGATTGCGAAAGATTGCAAAGTATAGCAGGGCAGGATTGTTGAGGAATGGTGAGGATTGTAGAGGATTGGTGAGGGTTGCGGAGGAAGATTGCTAAGGTTTGTGTAGTGGTTGCGGTGCTAACTGTGGTGTACAGTGCTGATTTCAGTGTGTGCTGTGCTGTTTACGGTGCATGTGGTGCGGTTTATAGTGAGTGCTATGCTGGCTGCGGTGGATGTGTAGCTGATTGGTGAGGATTGGTGTGGATTGTGATGCATGTGATGCTGTTGGTGGTGCTGATTGGTGAGGACTGGTGTGGATTGTGATGCATGTGATGCTGATGGTGGTGCTGATTGGTGAGGATTACATAGGATTGTGGTGGATTGTGGATGATCGCAGATAATTACTAAGTATTGTGGAGGAGGATTGCAGAGGATTACAGAAGATTTGTGAGTATTGTGGATTATTGAGGGTTNTGGATGATCGCAGATAATTACTAAGTATTGTGGAGGAGGATTGCAGAGGATTACAGAAGATTTGTGAGTATTGTGGATTATTGAGGGTTGGTGAGGATTGTGTACTATTGAGGATTGGTGAGGATTGTGGAGTATTGAGGATTGGAAAGATTGTGAAGGATTGCTGTCTGAGAAGAGCACAAATAAGAAGACTGTTTATATACCGAGCTGCCCTCGTAAATTCCCAGTCTTAAGGGTCTAGCACTATTGGTATTACAGTTATGACCAACTATGCCTATAAAGTGTAGGTAGGTGCTGATTCATATCATGATTATATCATACTTGGGCAGAGGGTCACTACTCAAATGATGGGCTTGGATTGGTCTCTCTCACACACACACAAGTTTGACGCCTGCGGCGTCCCTATATGTTATCCGTCCGTACTCAAGCTCTAGCGAAGCTCAGGCGGAGGACGTCAGTCAGGATTTAGGCAGCCGTGGCGAAGGGAACGGCGCCAGATCGGCCCTACAAGACGACCATTTGCATGGGAAGGCGGACATGCGGGAGAATAGCGTCACGGTGTGGAATCAGGTGACAGCGGGAAGAACACGAAGGCAGCNAAGGACCTTTAGTAATTATCCCGCAGTGTGAAGGATCGGTTATAATAATCCAACAAGTGCGACGAAGATCCCCCCTTCCTTTTACGACGCGAATTGTACGGAGCATACGTAGAAAAGGGAGGGAGTTGTCTCAAGGGCTCATGTATCAATTCACATGTTCATGCAACAATAAAACCTCGATTTGTGAAATATGAATTACCCTGTATTCATTCATTAGTGAATTGGACCATTAAACTACAGTGTCGAAGCATTCCTACGCCCGATCACTGAGGACTACTATTAAGTGTTGGCGCCTCACGCCACAGAACAGATTACAACACCTACGTCCAAACCTCAGCTTTGGCTGGTGTCAATTATGGCGCCGCAACGTGAAGGCGAGCCGAAATCTGTATAGAATTAGGCAAGAACAGAAATTACCTGGGAGAAAAGGGCACGTGCCCCGACCGAGCTAGCTAGCACACTTACGACTTCGAGGGTGTCGTAAAGTTAATAATAATAAGAATTATTANAAGTGTTGGCGCCTCACGCCACAGAACAGATTACAACACCTACGTCCAAACCTCAGCTTTGGCTGGTGTCAAGTTAGTAGCATATTTTTATTCCTACAAAACAGTCGAGACAATGAATAAAGTGCAGATTCTGACATTGTGTAATAATTAGACCTCAAGAGAGGAGACCGGAAATATTGTAGCTGAATGAGAGACTTCTGTATAGTCCCACTATACTTTATTAACAATTTCAGTACAATAAAAAAAATAAAAAATTTAATTAAATTAGGTAATAAATATCCATTTAAGATTTTAAATATCTTATGCTTATAAAACCAACATAACTACCAGAAATAGACATATATTTTTGAAGAATCACTGGTCATAACTGCTGAGTACCATGGTATGTTCGACAGTCCCGAGTCGAGCCGAAGTAGGGGTCCCAAGTCCGCCGAAGAAGCGATCTTCAATAAGTGACTTACAGCCACAACCACAACCACAACCACAACCACACAGTCCCATTAAAAATATATTGTGAGTAGAAGGAAATAGGGAATTCTGAGGCGACAGCATCTGGGATCGTAGCTCGCAATATTTCCATCAATCAGCACCACAATCCACACACCATTCCACACCAGTCCTTCGAAATCAGCTCCACAATCGCTCTACATATTCTCCATATGCTCCACAACGTGCTCCAAAATCCGCTACACAATCCCAATCCTTGGATAAATCCCAATCCTAGGATCAATCACAATACTTGGATGTATTCAATCCTTGGATCAATCCCAATCCTTCGATCAATCGCAATCCTTCGACCAATCATAATCCTTGGATCTATCCCAATCCTCCACTGAAGTATACAACTGAAATTTGGTTTCCTGTTGTATATGTTTTTCTTTTACTTTGTTTTTTGTAATAACGTTTTTAAATTGATTTTCGACGAAAAGGTTACTAAAACGTAAAGTTCCTTTTCTTAATATAAATTGTAAGTAAACAGTTTTGTTTAATTTTTTTTGCAACTTTTAATGCAGTTTTGCAGTTTTGCTTTGTTTGAACGTACTTTTAAGACTCTGTATGCAATAGAGAAGCGTCCAATTAAATTCGAAATACGACACATTTACACTGTTGCAATATAACTTCAGAAACACGCTAAACGTATTACGAGAAAATACCGTGTGACCAACAAAATTGTTAATGTAAGAAATTGTAACAGTAGGTACTTAATTGCACTGTAATATTTTTCACTTTATAAAAATGCCAGATGAAATTATTTAAAATAACTTTTTAACGTAGCACAGCACGAAAATAAAGCTAATTTTCATTTGGGTAAAAGTTTGACTAAATTTTACAATATCACGAGATTACAGATTATTGGCGTAATTTTTAAGATTAAACATGTCCAACCTCAGCGTTATGTCTAGGGGCAGTTGTTTTACGATTGAAATAGTTACCCATATTGGTCGAAAACTTGTATTGTGAAAAGTGTGACAGCCTTAATGTCATGCAGAGGTCACCAACGACTAATATAATGGGCGGAACTGACAGGATCAGGGACTGACTTAATATTAGAAGCTCTTTGCAAAATCACTGCAACAACGCGAGCGTGCTCTCATTATTCACACAGGCGCTATTTTATAAATGAATATGTACTGTTAGATTACGTAAGGCGATTTATTGAATCATTAATACTGTTTTGTTTGCACAAGAACACGATATATTTAGTTAAAATACTTCTTTTTAATATGTGTTGTGTTTCTAGTCGTACGCCTTTCATTTACACTAAACGTATTTTGTGTTGGGGTCTTCACTTGCTGACTAAATGACTAGGCCCTCGTGCTAAGGACAGCCACAGTTAATGCCTGGATCAGACAGGGACTGCCGCTTGGGGTAAAACCATTAGCAAGTTTCTCTCCCCGCCATTCAACGTCACACCCCTCTTCTATCACCAACTCGGCGAGAAAAAACTGCATCATTCTTTTGAGTGTACAACTCTGCCCTCGGTCCACCGCCTAACTGTTTGTTTACCGGGTAAATTAACTGCAGTTATGAAAAATGGTACCCTTAAATGATTTTTTTTCACCCGAACATCGGGCGGTTGTCTGCTTTTCAGCGGGAGTTTTCCCTATTACGAGGAACAAAAACGCCCGGTTATGAATGGCTCGGAAAATTTCTTCAGGAATACCGCAGCCATTACAAAGTTTCCCGACGCGCCGGCTGTTGTTTCGAAACGTCCTGTGCTTCAGAACAATGCCTGCTCGTGGTGTCCGTGTTAGCTACTCGCTTCGGAAAATAAACATTCTTCTAGGAATAATTATATTGTAATAAAGTTATAAGGAAGTCCCAAAATGTCCACATCCGAACAAACGACTTCAATACTGCGTGAAACTTTGTTTGTCCAATACTCCGTTCTCGTCTGCATGGTATGCGTGTCAAAGTGAGCTGACAACGTTAGCATGGCCGAACTGCTCAACTGGTAGTGATGCTATTTAATTATGATTGTTTGTCATTGGCCTAAATTTCTTGAACCAAATACGTTTATCGAAAATATTGGCGTTGGTGACAATTTGCTTTGGAAAGATTTTGTAGTAATTAAATTGTTTTGTGTTTCTTATGTTGCTTATCAATAATATGTAAACTTAAGTTATGTACTCTTATAAAAATAGGTGAAGGTTGAACTTCTTGAAGATCTTTCGTGTTTTACTAAATTACTGGTACTATAGGCAGTACGGATACGCATGGTCATGCACAGAAGTGCATAGGGCTTAAATAAATTATGTTTAAAGAAAATCGGTCCAGCAGTTTTCATATCGTATAATTCGGATTTAACTTGACGAGCGTTTCTTAAATTTTTTTTAGGAAAAGCGTGGCTTAATATCTATACATAATGAAAAAATATTATCTAAAAACTTTTGCTAACAATTTTAGACAATAAAAGTATGAGACAGACGTAAAATATAGAAAAAAATAACACCTACGTGCCAGTTATATTATTTCAACAATGTATGGACAAATGGCGTTGAAAACGATATATTCTATGAGTACAAAATCTTGGAACGTCATTAAGTTCATATTAGTCACGTGCATACGCGTTATAAAATGAACTGATGGATAGCATACTGGTAAGACATTCCTCGTGTTGCAGCACCTCGTGTTTGCATCCGGCTGCCTCAGTGACTTTGCGTGTAACACGAATGAGTACGATTATAATAGTCCTATCACGTTAAATGGCATTGGTAACGCAAGAATTCGTGTGAGTATTTAAATGGTATCTCCGTGTCCAAAAAAAAAAAAAACTATTTACAAAACAAAGAACCTGAAAATCCAAAAAATACTTATGTTCATCGTGGTTGTTTTCCATCATTTTTCTTTCCCGGTTTTTTCCTTTCGCTCATTGGTTCCTGTCCCGTTATCTGTTAGGTTCTTCTACAATATTCCTGGTTTTTGTCGTTCACTTTTTGGAAATTTTTTTGTTGTTTCTTTGTTTTGTACTTGTTCTTATTCTCGGCAAAGGATACAATTCATGCATATACTCAAAGAAATTAAGGAATCCTGTGGGCTAATCTCAGGCACCTCTTGTTCGTAATCGTAACTGTCGCAAAGGCATGAAAGCCGGGGTCGTAAAATAATTAAAAATTGCATTGAATTCCTTCCTACGTATGCCCACGCCTTTTAAATCGGCGTATTTAAAAAATATTGTTGCTACCCGTTTTGATCCATATTCCGGCCTTATTCAGCTACACTTACTCTTGACTCAATAGATGGACTTGGTCATCATATCATAAATAAGCATTTCTTGTGGAACAGTGCAACCTAGGGAAGCTTTTTATATAGTACGCTAAGAGTACTTCCATTTGCACGGACAGTCTCCAGGAGGTAATATTTGGCCGTTTTCAAATGCTTCCCAACTGTCTTCAACAAGATAGTTGTTGCCCTTAATATCGGAAGCAGGCCTTCATCTAAAATATTCCAAATCTTTTTTACTGAAAGTTCCGGAGTTGCGTAGTAATGTTACCTGCAGCCACGTGAAATCTTGATTTTCAATTTACTGAGTGGCTCCTAATTAGTTGAATTGTGGAACACCATCTAGCATCCAAAAATGCCAAGTTCCCGTAACTTTAAACATAATTTTCAAACCAGAAGTATTCACATAATTACTTTTCAGTATTTCTCTTTTGCAGCTTTTCTCGCGAACATTGTGAACTAATCCACTCAAAACAATAAAATAAATTATCTCGAAAATTATAACTACGAACCAGTCAAAGGGCATATATAATAATATTCAAAACATTTTTTTGCTTTTTAATATTTGTCACATATGAGTATATTTCTTCACGTTCTCAATGTGTGACTCTCGCTAAATTGTGTACTATGTAATATTACATACTATTTATGCATTAAAATGATTTCAGACAATCTTTTCAACTTCTGTAATTTAGTTTTTCTACCTTAGTTAATTCGTTTTGTTACCAAAAAGGCTTGATTACTATTTTGGCATTTATAAAAAATACACGCAATCAAATTATTTTATATACTGAATTTTTTCCACCAATGGTCTTTACTAAGTGAGCAGAATTTGACAGAAAACGAAGTATTAGATCTTCAAGCGCAGAGCGATTTAGCATTTCTCGAGATGCGAACCAGACCTTGCAGCACATTATATATAACAAGTCTGCTGTCACAAAGATCGTCAGACGGGTGACCGGAGGAACACGCTGAATCCCGTCTTCCAGTGACTCGGTGACCTCAGACCACGGTACGTCAGACCACGGTACAACCACATTTTTCTTCTACTACAATATTTTGGACTCGTACAATTGGTTGAAGTCGTTCTTCAGCGAACTGAACGGAAGCGAACCAGGAATTTCTCAGTTTGGAAGCGTGCCCACAGCTGATATAGATGTATATAATGTAGTGGAAATGAGCGCTTGTATGAAATAAGTGTTTTGCGCTTCAGCTTCTCGTTTCGCAGAGTCTGAAGGAATCTCAGCGGCTCTGAACGTAAATTGTGAGTACGAACTGTCATTCCGTGACACGCAACCTCACCTGAGTGCTACGACGTCCACGATGGAAAGGGCGGAGGTGAAAACCGTCACTAACTAAAACATATCTACTTAAACACACACTGTAAACATTTTTTTTTGTACCTCCTACTCAAAATGGTTTGTAGTATTACAAAAGTTTCTAACGATACAAACACATATTTTCTAATCTTCTTCGTCTGTAAAATTGCAAGAGCCGTGTTCGTAAGGAACCTCAATAAATCTTTTTAATATAGGCCTACTGATTCGTACACACAAGCTCACGCAAAATGGTGGACATTCGATACCTTCAAACCGTATTTAGCTCTTTGTGCGAAAACTAAAAGCAATGAAAAGCGTAGTTGCGTGTAATAAAACGTAATGCAAATGTAAATAAAGTGAAAAATATTTAACAACTTAAATAGTTGTAATAAAACAAATAACATAACTTTAAAAACACGCGACGCTATGGGAAAATAATCCTGATTTATTGTATATACATCAAAGTATTTTTTACCTGCAATGCCAGATCATAAGTTGGCACGCCGTTCAATCTTGATGCACGTGTGATATTTTACGTCTGCGTGCTTAATCAGTGCCTCGCTATATCAATCATTAAAATATAACGTTTAGCACGTAAAATCGAATTGGTTGTATGGTTAAAAGCGCGGGGTTGTACGGTAATGGTAGACGGATCGAGTCATCATGCTACCAAATGTTAGTTTTTATTTTCCGTGTAAAGTCTTTCCAAACAATATTTTCGCTTTTTTCTTTTCTCTTACTTATTCATCGCATTTGTTTTCCAGGACTAAAAAAATATATTAACTTCTCATTTAAGTTTAAATACACATTTATACACATTTATAATTTGTGACATTACAAATACATTTATTGCAAATTTTACAGGAAAATATTGTGAAGTTCTGTAAAAATGTCTTGGCAACACAATTTCCAAAGACTTTTCTTATAAAAGTACAAATAAATGTTTACAGTGCAACTGACATCTGATTTATAATTAGAGCTCTTGGAATCAAAATTAATTCCCATAATTCTCTGCGCTATCTGCTGTTTATTTGGATTGGCTGTTAGGTAAGGTGTCGAAGTGCGTACTGTCTCGGCGGTAGTTACTCGTCGTTGAAAAGATATCTACGCAGAACGCTGTTGCTTCTTCGCGAATACACACCGTGCGCAAAGAATTTAATATCCGCAAAATAATATTTAATCATGTTTGTGTTATTTTTGGCTCCCTCATTATCATCTGAGAATAAAAAGGATGTTACCAACTTGCCTCCAATCCTCCATCAGAGTGATGTATTTTACACCACTTTAGTTAAAATAGCACAAATCAAAACAAAGTCTGCCCTACTATGTACTAGTAATTTTACAGATTTACATGAAAACATCCTGAAATTAATATGTAGCTAGTATAGTTCTTTATTTTTAATGCATACAAATGTCGAACAATTATATTTATTTTCTGTCGCGGAGGTTTTTGCGGTATATATTCCGGTTCATGCCTCTCTTCTTAGATAGTACCCGGCAGGGTCACTCCTGTAATTTCACAAGTGAAAATCATGCCGCACGATGCCGCTAGTCTACGGGTTTTCTCGGGGATTTCCCGTTTCCCCGCCCTTGCATTCCAGCACTGTTCCACAATCACCTCACTTCACCTCTATAGGTTCTCAAGACTTCAATGTTATGACAGCCCAAATATCTCCACTCTACTTAGATAGATGTTTAGCTGTGGATACAGTAACGACCCCAATCGCAGTTATGGCCTCCGAAAGCCTCTCTACCTACTCCGTTCTATGCATCTTCTTTCATTTTTAAGCGTGCGAGACTAAGTTCCATCCCTATCTCGGACATAGACTTCTTTATTGGATATTGTATGTTGGGGGAAAGGGGGCCATACCTTAATTTGATTCGTGTTTATTGGATTCTGTTTGTTTTCTATTATGTGTTCATAATTTAGCAAGTTCGTAGCTATACCACGGGTTTTTTAGTCTTCCTTTCCGGCTGAGTCATAGCAGCAGGTTAAGAACATTCTGCCAACAGAATAAAAGCGATATTTAATACCCGTGCATGAGCGCCATTTTGAGCTGTCAACAGATTTTTTCATGCTCTCTAAACTAATAATAATATTTACCAGAGCCTTGTGTGATACACGATGATGTATGCAGTTGTACACGTTGCTCCAACGTGTGCGGATTTTCACTGATGTTATGTATACATGTGCTTATTAATTCGCAAGGCAAGAAGGTGTAAGAAGAAAAANTGGCAGCTACTGTCGTCGCGTCATAATTACCTTTTCCGATCTTTGTTTCTCAAAACGTTACACGAGGGAAAGTAAAAGATTCGCTGTATTCGTTTTTTATTTCTCTTCGCAAAAGGTAGAAACGGCGTTGAGTCGTTTCCAAGGCTCGCCAGAAAGCGTAATTATGCCAGAAATGCTAGGCGGGATATTCGCAGACTTAAACATGCATTTAAAGGTACATGCGAAGATACACACACACGTTATCTGTCTGTCTCGTTCTCTCTTTTATGTTCATTTTCTCCACGAGTTTTTCCACAGCGGAGTTATTCGGTGGCATGCACAAAGCCTTGTTCATTAGCGCAAGTGCTGCAGGCAATTAGCATGTATTGCAGACATCAAAGAGGCATTTCAAGAACAATATTTCGTCGTTGTGAATACTGCTCAAAGTCGTGTGTTTACAACGCGAGGTGCCACGTTATGGTGTAGAAGCATTCGAGGCTGCAAAGTGGCGGTGTGCGTGTGGAAAAAAATTCACATATTTTTATTCGTAAGGCAACGTTACGTCTGTCCAAAGAAAGACAATTCGTTATTATTTTGTTAAATAAAGTTCACATTGGAGTAAGTGTGGCATCTTGTGCAGTCGTTTAGGTTACCGGGCTGTAAGTGTAGGTTGAAACTAGTTTCCAATGCAGAATAATATTGCGGGAACTATGATCACCAGTGGCCAACACGATAGGTTATAACGCAACAATGTGCGTGAAGAATGATAACTGTACAGAAGTCAACAAAACTTGGACAGCAATGGCCGCTGCACGACTCCTCAGGTGACGTCTCGAATGAAACAAACATTCCACGGAGAGTACAAGATCGATAACTTATACTATATTATTCTGTTTTCCAAAGTAATGGTACTAAGATAATATCCGGGCATCGCGAAGTTCATATATGTTGGTACTCTGGGGTTCTTAGTCATTCTGGAAGGAACTGGTAGTCTAGTTTACAATGTCTTTATGGTCCTCGGCTTCTCATCGGTCAAATACAAAACTCCCAGGAAAACGTAATGCGTCTTGTAATAAACAGCAAGTAGTATACAGTTTCACATCTTGGGGGCGTCACTGTTGATCGGCGTTTACTGTGGGTCAAAAACCTGTAAATTGACCAACTTTCACACCTTGTACCGATGAGGCTAACTTTATGAAGCGAGTTCTTGTTTTGACCCACGAATGTCTCTAATTTTGCACACGGTATGAATTTTCTCGATAACAAAACAATAATTGCTATTCTTCGCCCATTGGAACCGACATCTATTCTCTCATACAAAAATCATTCGCTAAGTAAGTAGATACAAATAATACGTAATTAATTCCCACGTTGGTATCTCAACTGTAATAGGCTGCGAGAAATTTTTAGTTTTATTTAAATAATTAATATATATAGAAGTATTCTATCTGTATGGCGTCTCCTAGACTCGGGTGCACGACAGATCATTCTGATAAGGGCGGTCTCAGGCTTGATGTTTTATGCGTGTCTGACACTTAGAAGTGCAGGAGAGTTAGAGGTGACGCATACATACGTATCAAGTACCCCATCCCTTCTACGCGCAAGACAATGAACGGGCGTGCAGTANCCCCCTCTCTCTTGAAATATTTTTATTAGTGTTTCTGTTAAGTTACAGCCTAGTAATAATCATACTGATGCGCTGCAAGTCCCTATGGTGATTTAAAAAATTCTGTGCGTTAATTTTCACGCCTGAAAACATAGTGCGGAATATGATTTCAACTATTGCAATGTCTAGAAATGAGCTATAACAGAGGAAACAACAAGAAAGGGAAAACCATTCCAATGTGAATCAATCCTAAATATTGATTTGTAAATATTCATAATTAAAAAGGGTCACCTTGTTTTTAATAACAACTTTCTCAACTGAATCCCTATACCAGTTTGGCAACATGATCAAGATGGCGGACGTAAGAATTTTATACTATACATAATTATGATACAGATTCCTCTGCTAACCCAACATAAGCCTATTTACGTATGACCCTAGGTGAAGTACATTGAAGATCCAAAAAACTGGTATAGGCGTGCGTATGCAAATAACAGAGGTATGGAACTAATCAGAATAACGCGATGCGGTCGGCAGCGCCTATATAAAACAACAAGCGTCTGGTAAAGTTGCTAGATCGGTTGCTACAATGGCAGGTTATCAATATTTAAGTGAGTTTGAACGTGGTGTTATAGTCGGCGCACGAGAGATGGGACATAGCATCTCTGAGGTAGCGATAAAATTTGGATTTACGCGTACAACCATTTCACGAGTGTACCTTGAATATCGGGAATCCTGTAAAACATCAAATCGTTGACATCGCTGCGGCCGGAAAGAGATCGTGAACGAACGGGACAAACAACGACTGACGAGAATCATTAAACGTGAAAAACGTGCAACCCTTTCTCAAATTGTCGCAGATTTCAATGTCTCCTGCATACCTTCAGACATTAGTCGAGTCCATGCCACGTCGTCTTGTGGCATTTCTGCGTGCTCGCGAGGGCTCTACACGATATTAGGCAGGTGTACCAGTTTTTTTAGCTCTCCAGTGTATTATACAAAATGCAAAAGCTATATGTTTTACTGCACAACACAGGAAATAACTCGGCAGTCGTAGCCTGTTTTCAGTTGGAGCAGTAATGGTACAGGATCTCTGTAATAGGCTAAAGTACCTTATATTATGGTCTTTTTGCAGTTTTTTCACACTCTTTGAATCAAACCTTTGAAAAATCACCCCATGTATGGCGGGTTTGGTTTTTTCCTGAATACGTATTTTATCAGAAGTGTTTTGTAAATATAAAAGTATCATATTTGTGGTTAAATGGAACCTGTACTTATATTTTATCAATAAATTATATTTGATGTATATATAATTAAAATTAACAAAAACAGAACATAGGTATGTTGTTAATACCTAGTAAGAAATAGTTCTCATGCAAAGTTTTATGAAACCGAGTGCGCATAAATTCAGTGCGTTGACATTTTGGTGTAATTTTCTACACTTGGTTATGCTTTGTTTGCACGGGGCGGAGGAATAAGCCTGAAAGTAGGACTTTAGCAGGGCTTTATAAAAATTGGAAGTAACAATGAATGGAAGTAAATAGATTTGGCCGATACGAAGGCAAGGGTTGGGGGCTGCAGATCTTCGAATCCGCAGCCATCTTCAATCTGCCACCTTGGATGATGTCACAGCTACCTTATAGTTTCCGTATGCCATCTTGTATCCGTCCGCCATATTTTTTTCATCTGCCATTTTGTTTCCATTTGCCATCTTGTTTCTGGCGACCATCTTGGTTTTACCCACCCTCTTGTAACCCAATTACTCACCTTCTCATCTGTCGCATACTGTAGTTCTCTCGTCTTCCACTAGAGTGCACCACCGATCCCTATACTGTATTTTATTGCCGCTAGAGAGTGCCACCGTATTACTCACCTTCGTTCGACCCTGCCATCTTGTTTGCAGTAGTTACTTCATCGCCTGCTAGAATTCCCTGGTGTCGCTCTCGCTCAGTTCTAGCTGGAGTTGACCGCTAGGAGTGCTGATTTTTATTTAGTTTTCGCAGAGTTAAAAAAATGGTCTTGAGTAAGGCAGGATCGAACTAACGTACATTTGATCAGCATGCAGACAACTAAGTAAGACTACTCAGTTATCGGGACGTATGCTGGGTTAAGGATTTAAAATAGGTAAAGCGTGTGAGTGCGGGGACGAACAAAAAATATGTCGTGATTATTCTAATGCATAGTAGTAATTTTTAATATAAGTGTTTTGACTATCAAAGACTTACATACACCAAAAATAAATTTATTTTTCATATAGTCATATATGTGCAAAAATAACTTTTACTTATAGTCATAATCCTTTTTTAATTATTGCGTTTTAAATATATATTTTTAAAATATTTTATTTTCTAAAATAATACTTTTTTACATTTTTATTTAGTTTATATTTACATAAAATTATTTTCATTAAATATATTTTTTCTTGTGCCAGTCATTCATCATTCGGTTTTGGAACTGGTTCCNAAATACACCACAAAACAGGCCCACGAACGCATTCTATACCCCAAATTCCTCTTCATCACCCCTCGCTTCATAACCCATACCTATTTTAACATTGGCTAGTATGTCGGAGCCAATGAGGCACCTTCGCCTACCTCCACCATTGCACTCATATACCAGCATATAAAAGGCCTCGGGTCCCAGTATCCTGCCTGCTGCTACCGTCTTCGTCCCATGCTCACCTTAAAGTATAGAGTTAATTTCTCGTCTGGAATTTTCTCATCCCAAGCAGCAGATGGTTGCGTGCTGTCCTAGTGGGCAGAAAATAATTTCGGCAGTTGTCGCGTATGGGAGCCTAAGGTCACTTGCGGCCCTATATCCAGATAACGAACTGACCTTTCTACCGAAATAATTCTGCTGACGTACGCACACCGGAAAGTTCGGTACGAGAATAAGAGACTTCCAGCCTAACCCCAGCAAAACGAAGATATTCGCGACTGCCTGCCCTGCAACAAGTGCTTAGAAGGCTGCACCACTTCCGTTCCAGACACTCCTCATTCCCGCAGTTGGTGCAAGGTGCTACGTCGCAAAGCAGCAGCAGCCACCACCAGCACCACCTCCTCCGCCGTCGAAGGGTCCGCACAGTGAAAAACATGAAGGACTCTGCAGACCAAGTGACCGCTGATCACATGCAGCTGTTCACTTCAGGTCTCCGAACCAGCACCACCTTCACCTCGACGATATGCCACGAATGGCTTCCAGCACATGAGGGCTCCACACAAACCACTATCGTCCCCAGCAGCAGTTGGTTGATTCCCACCTCAGCTACTCCCATCACACCACAACGATGTTCGATGTACGAGGTGATGTACACCAGCTCATTCTAGTCAGGTATAGCGAAGTGTTATCCCAAAACTATTCCCGGGTTCCGGAGAGTGAAGTACTCGCTAGGCGACCCACGATATGAGGATGCTGTGAAAAACATAGAAGCCTGTGATGGTGTGAATCATGCCCACCTCTACCACACCTTGGTGCCTGCGTACAACCCGAGAATCTTGAACGCCGAAGGCAAGTTAAAAGTGTATTTTATGGACAGAACCCAGTGTGATGGTGAAACCTGCGCAGTTTACAACATTAGACCGGACGTAACCCTACAATGCAACACCGACGAACTGTTGGAACTGAACAAGGTTGAAACAATCCTCATTAAAAAAAGGATCCAGCATAGGACTACGAAATACTACGAAAGGAAAGGAAACAGTGCTTCACTTAAGTGAAGAATGCGATGGTGAGACGCACAGACTCCCACCGGACGAAGAAGCTGACATGGTTCCATTCATCGAGTGGACCACGACTTGTCGCTGCCTGCCGTGCGAGGTAAAGACAAACTCACGGGATGAGGGCAGGGAAGGACAGTGGATAATAACAAGCAATATAAAGTAACAGTGTTTCGAACAGAGCAACATAGTGTGAATAAATTTATAGTAGCCAATATTATTTTAGGCACATGTTGTGTGTCGGTGTGTGTAAACAAAAGCAGCAAGGAAGTTTTCATAAAAAATCCCTGTGTCTTAAATATGATCTTCCTTATCTATGTATGAATAATGCAAACATATGTCGCAACATAAATGTAGAAAAAAAGGACATTAAAAAACTTTTTTGCCTGTAAATGTAAACTAGTATTGGTTATCATATATGTGAAAAGATAATAAAATAGTTTGATGAACCAAAAACATGTATAATTTTAAAACAATTTTACCTCTTATTTTATTGTTTACCATGTACTCCATGATTTCAGGAAAAAGGTAATGTAAAGAGTGGTTGTGAAAAACTTAGTAAACATTTGGTTTAAAAAAAAAAAAAAAACTTAGTATGGAAAATAATACTTTCTGAATAAAACAAGTATACAATTTGGTTACTGGAGTTGAGTTTGCGAGCATGCATGGCAGACAGGGCAGCTGACCTTGTCAAAGTAAAAATATCTGTGCTTGCGTGGGAAGGGAAGTGTTAGCATTTCCACAGGCCTGCACCTGCATTGTGTAAGGGAACTGGAGTCTACACATGTATGTGCACATCGTTTTCACAATCTATATGGTGTCAGATAGAATAAGTCAGAATGCATGTGAGAAGAGTTGTATTAGCATTTTCACAGGTCTGCACCTGCATGGTGTCAGGCAACTGGAGTTAACTAAAGACGGAAAACAGAATGAGTCAGCAGGCTTCATGAGCAATCACTGGCCCATCCAGAAAGGTGGTGGAGTGGGGGAAGACAGTGGATATTACCATGGGCTACCACAGAGTTCACTTCTAGATACCCGGTATGCCAGAGCGAATAGAAAGCTGCAGCGGATTTAAACGTTGGGCCAGCATGAATGATGATGTTTTTTTATTATTGGCTCCAGTACCATGCTGCTTTATTACCTGTCCAGTGTACCACCTCTGGCCAGGCTCGAAGCTGCCCTGCACTACCAGTGAGCTAACAAGTCAAGCAAAAGAAGGATTCCTATGTCAAGTTAGGGGTCATAGCAAAATTATTTATCAACTCAGATGATCAGACAGCTATAAGATTACTTGATGGTCCGATAATCACGATGGAAAATGCCACACTGCCATTTTGAACCACGTCAGAACCACTTGGGAGACTATGTGCACCTCACTTACCTGAGATGTGTATGCTGCAGTCGTACACTGAGCATCAGTCTTCATCCAGTCTTTGGCTGGCAGTCAGCCATGTTTAATCCAGAGCAAGTATATATGTGTGTGCACCTGGCCTTCCAGAGTTTGGAATATTATGTGTACGATCACCTGGTAACATATGTTGAGCAATGTGCAAATGATGTACATGTTTACTTCTCATGGGACACAATAGGCATGCCAGACTGTATCAAACCTGAAATCGTGAGAGACTGTTATAGCAGCGAATGTGCAGTTAACCTTTGCCGACTATATATGCATAGTTTTCCATGCACACTGCAGGAAATGAAAAATTGAATTTTAAGCCATTTAGTGATCTTCAACGCGAGCATTTACTGTCGAGGATACTAATTAAAAGTTCCTTGGCACATTACAATATGTGTAAAGAAGCATCCAAAGTGCAACTATGATATGCTGAATCGAGTACCAGGGACCTGCACAGTGCTGTGAACTGCCATGAACAATCCTGGACTGATCTGCCAACTAGTGTGTGTGTAAACGAATTCTGTCCCATTTACAGGCATAAATTACTGAGTGAAGCCAAATTTTTGCCATCAAACCTCCTGACCAAGCAGATGGGACTCTATAAATAAAGCATATATGTTCGTAAATGTCAAATGTCTGTGAACCGTGGCTCCAGAAATATATATAGTATGGACTCTAGCAGCAGTGGTTATGCTAGCAACAGTCAGGACTCATCCTTCAGTGACAGTACAATAGAAGAAACCAGTGATTCAAACTGCAGTGAATAATCGAGTTTTGTACCAGTCCTCTTCTGCGTGGTCTGCAGTCAGCAGCAGTCAACCAGCCGAGCAGTCAACCAGCCGAGCAGTCAGCCAGCCGAGCAGTCAGCCAGCCGAGCAGTCAGCCAGCCGAGCAGTCAACCAGCCGAGCAGTCAACCAGCCGAGCAGTCAACCAGCCGAGCAGTCAACCAGCCGAGCAGGCAGCCAGCCCAGCCTCCATGGACACTGGATACGATGGTGACGAACCATTTTCTGAAGACTGCGAGGAAGATGAGAAGTGTTCCTGTTGCCTGATCCTACTAGTACCGAGTCGGCACCATGCAGAATGTACAACCCCAGCACTTGCTACGACTACGTGCGTAAAGGCTTACATTGTGTGCAGTATGGTATAACTTTTAAAACTGAATGTGGTGATTTTTACATTTCGATATGTAATTTGAAATGTGTAGTGAGAACATACATTTCCGTCTACAGTGGAATGAGTTATCACCGTACGAAACCTCTAAAGTAGTATCCCGTTTCATGTACGAAGATAGTAATTGCGCTGTTCATTTCTGTGCTCCGAAGCTAGCACCGTCTTATGCGATGCCCGGGAACCCCAAGGAGATCAAGTACAGAGAATCATGCAATGGTAAACAACATTAAAGAGGTATTAAAAATACATACTTGGTCGTTTACCGACAATGGATACAGCATGTGCATCAATTTTGTGCTCGTTGTATAGTCACAAACTGCTTCGAGAACCTACATATTCCCCAAAGACATTAATATAAATTCAAGTTGGACTATATAAATAATGCAGATATTCTTGTTCTTCCACCATTAACCAAGAACCACAGCTTGTGCACTTCAGCAGCAGTTATGTTAGCAGTGACTCATCCTCCAATGACTACACCAGCAGCAGTTCCACCCTGTGGGCCTTCCATGTTTATCCACACAGAAGAAGATGCTGTTCCCTTCAAAATATTAATAGACTATAATAGGTCGTCTTCATGTGTACTAAAACAAATTTTAACTAATGTATTAAGTTCTTTTTTTTTAAGAAATGTGAATAAATGTGTATATATAAAAAAACATATATTTCTTAAAATAAAAAATGTGCTATAAATATATTCAAAATTTGTATACTCTCAAAAGTGTTATGCAAAGAAAGTTTAACTAGCAAGCAATATTGAAAGTTTTCATACTTATATAAATTTTAGAGGCTGATAAACACAAAGTCATTATCACACTTCTCATGTCAGTCGATATCAAAAACACGAGCTTTGTTACATAACCACATCAAACCTGTATGAGTCTTTATTCCTACACGAATGACTGGCGTAAAAACTTGCATAAAAAACACGTCTCAGTGCCTTCGTTCGCCATATAGAACTTAGCCGATTTTAATCGAATTGAATGTGACCTAATATTTCAGCCCTTCTCCTAACATGCTTGCACAAGTTTTATTTAAAGCAGACACTCAAAATGAATTGTAAGCACTGCTCTAGAAGAACATACTGTATAAGTATTTAAACGCACATTAATGTGTATGTATAAATATAATTTATTTACAATATTATATACATTCTATGTTTATAATTATTTTGCACATTAGATCTTTTCATTTACCTGTTGTTGGCAAATCATGGCTAGTAGCCAACAGTGTCATATATAACCTTAATCCTTCTTCACTTAATTGATGATTGAAGTTATCTCAACAATGCGTGAGAGATCCCCGAATTGTTGCAGCTCAATTAAATATCTGATTCTATCAAGTTTATTCGGGTCTTCGGGAAATATATAAAGAGCGTTCTTGACGCCTACTGCCTTCTTCGCATCACTTGTCAAAGGAAACTCGTTGGTGAAATGTGTGGGAACGCCAAAGGAATCATCATCCTGCTCATCAGATACTTCACCAACACTGTGTTCATAGTGATTAACATAAATGCTGTCTTCATGATCGTCTTCACCTCCTGTTTTTTGATCAATATAAAATTTACTTTTCTTTTTAGGAGTCATATGGACATCATTACTATTAAGAGTCGACAACTTTTTCTCATAAAGTTCGTCGACTTCACACGAACGTTTTGCAAGTGTACATTCCACACATA
The DNA here is from genome assembly GCA_002778355.1 of Clitarchus hookeri. NCBI lineage: Eukaryota > Metazoa > Arthropoda > Insecta > Phasmatodea > Phasmatidae > Clitarchus > Clitarchus hookeri. The sequence continues at coordinate 231,127 of NQII01000731.1, forward strand.
CCGGCTCTAACAAACCTCGTAGATCTCTCATTCTTTCATTATCATTTACTGTCTTGTCAAAATTGTCTGTATGAAACAGTACCCATCGATGCAGCAGGAGGTATTGGCGACATCACTTGTCTCACAGTAGACGAACCCTTGCAGATCTTGATGCATTCCTCCTTTGTATCCTCTTGTATAATCTGCATGTGGTCATTGTCGTAATGCTTCATCATGCGAGTTCCCTCATCGTCTCCAAACATGTTATGTAGTGTATTAAACGTAGGTAACGAAGTCGTCACGTGCTGTTTCTCAGTTGGCGAAAACACACTACATTATCAGCCTTGATGTGTTCATTTAAGTTATCACTTCGAGTGAACTGTCTGGAACATTTATAGCAGCTTAGAAAAGCATGAGAAGGGTTCTCCAAACAGTCATTCTTCTTAGGTCGCCGTGTATTGCAACTTTTACTGAAGGTCTTGGCTCAGTAACAACATTGTTATCCATGAAATTTTTCAGCAGTCGAAGAAGTTACAGCCAAACAGGCAAGCTCCATTGTAGACGTTGAACAATCATTGATTTGCATCGCCTTCAAGCATATGTAAATTCATACACTTGTACTACTGTACAGTGCGGACGCGTGCCTACTGACTCCTGCAGACTGACTCCTGCCAGCTGACTCCTGCCGACTGACTTCTGCAGACTGACTCCTGCCGACTGACTCCTGCAGACTGACTCCTGCAGACTGACTCCTGCAGACTGACTCCTGCAGACTGACTCCTGCAGACTGACTCCTGTCGGCTGACTCCTGCCGACTGACTCCTGCCGACTGACTTCTGCGGGCTGACTCCTGCTAAGATTTTACTGATTTACTGGTTCAGTAACAACTTACGTATGAGGCATGAATATATTAATTTACTAGCTGTGCCCGCGGGTCCGCTCGCGTGGACTGCATAATTATTGATTAGGTTTTTTTTTCATTAATAAAGTTGAATTTTACTTAGTGTTGATCATCTATACTCTAAACATATTATAAAACTAAACGTATCGGTGCATTAAATGGTAAAAACAGTTATTAGTATTTCTCTGTTATAGATAGATGTATGCTATCGCAGAGTTTATTCAGGTCTTTTTATTGTTCACAATTGTTTTCTACATGATGTTGTTCTATCTTTAACGTTTTAGACAGCGTATTGCAAGAGAGCGCACTGGTGGCAAACTTTTTTCCGACTTCATTCACTATTATCGTTTGTAAATTTTATAAGATATTTTCTTACGATAAAAATAAGCCAATATCACCTTTCAGCCCTCCAACTATTTCTCGGTTGCTACTTTGCATTGTTATTCCGTTTGTGTACTTTTTCATTTCCCAATAAGAAATTACCCGAGGGAAAGAGACATTTCCTCGGTATAAAAAGTAGCCTATGTCACTTCCCACCACTCGAACTATCTCTTTGGAAAAAATCACGTTGATCCGTTGCTCCGTTGTGACGTGACAGGACAAACAAACAAACAGGCATTTTTTCTGCATTTATAATATTGGTTAGGATACATGCAGATAATTCATCGCGTTTATTGAATGTTGTTTCAGGTATCAGCCATTTATCGGATGACTGATGCTATTTTACAAGCTATGGTCCGACGAATTCTCGAGCTAAACGAAAAAAAACGCTGGATAACTCACCATTCATACCGCTCACCCGCGAGCATGCTCATGATAGTCGATGTAGCACCATTCGATCAGGACTCGAACCGACGACACAGTCGCCATTATCTTCGATGCTGGGAAACATGTCTCCCTGTTTGCGTGGCATTTCAGGAACCATTCATCCATTGTACAAACTTTACATCTTGAATTCATTTTACGAAACGTATTGTGAACGAAGCATCTAATTGATGGAACAGTTCTTGAACTGCTCTTTGAAATGAAAAAAAAATATTACATATAAAAAATATGGGAGCACTCTGATAAAACTCACATACCTATTCGCTCGAGAATAAATCGCATACAATTTGAAAATCCGCAGATGCCGCCATATTATTTGGACTTATATATTACCTATTTATAAAATGTACATATAGACACAAAATGTATATAAATGATTTTGTACATAATCACTATAGATAATCCTACAAACATTATGTAAAATCAATCATATTTAATAGAAGTTCGTTTTGTTTAATGCATAAATTTTGTAACAAAGTACACACATAAGATATCACAGTCGATGAGAAGTGAGTTGTTAATACTACAGCCGTAACGATTTACCCNCCCCCCTCTTTGTCGGTGTAGGACACTTGCAGGTTTGAAGCAAGCTTGTCGTAAAAGCGAGCGCCTGTGTACAGAATGTTTGCACAAGGATTACTTATTTCAACCTCGTGTTGACTTCGTTCTCGAGAAGCTGTACCTAGATACACACAGTCCTCGCCGAAATACACTGGCGAACCATCTTTCCGTAAGAGTTTGTGTGTATACTGCAGGCCATCCCCGCCACTCGCACGTGCGTGTAGGTGCGTCAGGGGGTTCCTTTGTCGGGGGTCATCATAGCATGACGAGCACACGCATCTTGGTAACAGTAATTTGCTTGCGTAGTAGTTTTCATTTAGGACGTATTAGATAGCTAGGGCTTAACGTCTCCTCTACAGTAAGGTCAGAGCAAGTTACTTAGAGAGGCAGGAATCGGCCATGGAGGGAACCATCGCAGTATCCGCCTGAAGTGATTTCGGGAAGCCACGGGAAAACCGAGATCAGGATGGCCGGACCGGGACTCGAACTCAGGTCTTCCCGAATGCGAGTACTACGCCACCTCGCTCGGCGACGTATTAGGAATGAAATCGCTAAATACAAGATACATCCGAAGCCAGAGCTGCATAAGCTTAGCAAAGACACTAAAACGGAACCATAAATGATATAGCAAGGCCACGGTTAATACAAATGTTGTGTTCCTTGCTTAGTTTCCCTTTTATAGCTATACGTAAAAAAATTACACTGTCACTAGCCTGGCGATTGCAACTCACATATGTCAACCATACTTAACTGTATGGAAATCGTGCACTTAAAAAAACAGTTCAGTCACTTAATAATTTGTGTCAATCTCCTGAAGTTGTTCTACCTATTATATTTGCTAACAATTATTTTACGTATACCAATGTTCTTGTGTAAGTTTTCCTTCAGTTTTGAGAGATTTTTAAGAATTTTTCATTTACCCAAATTACGAACATGTCATTATAGTGATCGTGCGATCACGGATTAAGGTAACTGTTATAATGTTTCAATCGTTTGGTTACCATGTCAAGAGCTGTTTCCGCAAGAATCTTAACTCAACCCCTATATTTATTTGGAATTTCGGTTCTTTTTTTTTTCATACCCCTGCATGTACTATCGCAGCCTCCAGTATTTAAAATGGACATCAGCACCATATTTTCTTCACATTATTGCAATATCGGACCATGGTACGCCTCTAATGAAATTATCGCATTACTTTCATTTGTGTAAATTAAAAGTGTTCGTCTGCAAGACCAAGTAACAATAGCGCATTCAAGATGGAGGCTTGTGTTTATTTCCTGGTAAAACGCGCAGGTGTAACAGCTGAACTGATTATTTTCTGTTTGCTTTGTACATACACTTAACCATGCTTATGTTCGTGTAATTATATATTTGTCACGACCCACAAAGTTTGAGGCTACGCCGACCCCGAGGTGGATATTCCCGGAACACTCTTTTCCTAGCCTTACATTAAAAAACAAAAAACAAAGCTCAGGACGCTTTTCTCTTTTTTGATGCGGATGTGGGGAGCTTAGCTGCTACGGCAGACGAAAGAGAAACACAACACGCATTAAAACATCGGTAATTTTATGTACTTAAAAAACAAGAGTTCATGATTAAAACGGACAACACACATAAAATCCAACGAACTTGAGTCCTCGCCTAAAACATTATTTCACTTTATATAAACGAATATTAATATTCAATTCTACTTAATCTTGTATGTGACCAAAATAAATTTTCTATAAACAAATTTTTTTAATAACTTCCTAATCAGGGAAATTTTTTATCTAAGTGAATAAACAATCTTATTTTCTGGGGTTGTTGCCTGATTTCCGTACTGGATGACGATACTGGTTGGCGGGTTTTCTCGAGGATCTACCGTTTCTCACGCCCTTGCGTTCCGGCGCTGCTCCATATTCACGTCGATTCGCCCTCGTCAGCTCTTGATGTTAAGAGCCGTCCAAATCTCTTCATTCACTCTTAATACATATATTCGTTACATCATTTTTTAAATCTTTTTAATAATAAAATTAAGTTTGAATTGTTTTGCTAACCCTTTTATATACACTTAATTTGACGGTTACAGGTGTTGCTGTACTCAAGTCAACACAACACTTGTTTAATTGTCACTGTGGGCTACATGTTCGGCTACAGTAATATCAATCAATGATAACCTAGACAAGTGAGAATGTTTGCAAATCATTTACCCACGGGTTACATCATTGATCATTACAGACCAAAATTTACCTCAACGTGCAATATCTACACAATTGCGTTCACTTGTCTGAACTTGCTTAAATGATGAAGGCTTCTGAAATGTTTTTGTAATGTAAAAATGTAATGAAACATTAATTAAAATACAATTTGTTTTCTCCGGCTTAGAAGCAAAACTCAAGTGTTCGCAAGTACACAAAAATAGAATATAGTTTATATTTAAAACAAAAAAAATATATTTTTATACACTAGAGACAATACATGCGATTCATTGTCTGCGCGTAATGGAAAACTTTGATCCGTTCGCGCGAAATGATGAGACATAATCTATTATTTTTAAAATATACATGCCATACATTGTGGATACGTCAAAGCTTAAACAAAATTTGCTAGTTAACAACGCATAATTTTTTTATTTTTTAACACGTATCTTGCGCAGTNCGAGGGGGGGGGGGGGCGACTTCTACCTCCCCCCCTTTCCTTTCTCCCTCTCTCCCACCCTTTAAGAGCCCGAGAAAAGTACGTTTTTTACACAGTATTTCCTGTCATTAAAATGTATATAGTAAATATATCAGGCAGTTGCAAATAAATATTTGGAATCTAATCACTACGTACATTTATGTACGCACAGACAAACACATATTATAAACACAGATGCACTCACTTAGACCCATTTTAAATTTTATCACGTCACCATTCTGTCCGCTAAGAATTTTGAATGAAAATACTAAGCTTTAATATTTAATTGTGACGATATAATCAGGTTAGTCACCAAAAAAATCATATAGATGTGAGTCTGCACGTATGTTTCTACAACAGTTTTAACACCAACAATGCAACAGAATTGCTGCATTCCTCCTCTCAACTTAGGCAGCCACTATTCACACGAGGATGAGTCTTTCTCACCATGGTGTTTTTTTTTATGGTTGGTTTAAGTTTTTAAGAATTTACTTTTATTAAAAGCCTCTTGAGTCGTAGCGTGCAGTACAGAAGTACCTTCTCAATTATTAATGTGTAATTAATTAACAACTTGAATAATGTAAATATTACTTTCTTGAAGGAAACTCATAGGCATGCAAAATAAGGGCATGGGGTCGGTTAAAAAATATTTACATGTTTAAGAATTCTATTCACTTAAGATTTTTTTTGTGGAAAACATCCCGATGTTTCTCTAAAATATAAAAAAGTTTAAAAGTTCAATAAAAATGTTTTAAAAATTTCCGTATTTAAGTTTAAGTAAGATTAGATTTATTTGAATAACTTTATCATTTATATTCCCGATGGCCGTGGGGTTATATGACGTACGTATCACTTATCTCTTAACTCTCTCTTACCGTATATTGGGGTATGTTTACAAAAGCCTCATAAGATACGATTTTGGTTTTTATTGACTCAAGGAAACGAGGGCAATCATTATCCTTACGAAATAAATTTTAACAAGAAGAGCACGAAAAAGAAAAGAACGAGCAGTTAGAAAAAAAACTAATTGGTGTACGTTACATGGTTTACAGTATGTTACAGGATTTAAATATAAATATAACATGTATTGGAATCGCAACAGACAAATGCACGAATAACTTCAAAACTCTGTGGTGGTTTTCAAAAAATGCAGAGAGTAACGATAATGTAGTTCATTGTTTTTACTATTGTCTGTCTCGAATTTGTCTACATCCAAGTCCCCAACTGATCAAAGCGTCAAATATAGAGCTTTAATACACAGAAGAGCCAAAATAAACTGGTACACCTTCCTAATATCGTGTAGGGCCCCGCGAGCACGCAGAAGTGCCACAAGACGATGTGGCATGGACTCGACTAACTTCTGAAGGTATGCAGGAGGCAATTCACATCATGAACCCTGCAGGGTAGTCCACAAATCCATAGGAGTGCGAGGCGGTGGAGATCTTCTCTGAACAGTATGTTGCAAGGCATCGTAGATATGTTCAATAATGATCATGTCTGGTGATTTAGGTAGCCAATGCAAGTTTCGAAAGTCAGAAAAGTGTTCCTGGAGCCACTCGGTAGCAACTCTCGACGTGTGGGGTGTCGCATTGTCCTGCTGGAATTGTCCACGACCGTCGGAATGCACAATGGACATGAATGGGTGCAGGTGATCGGACAGGATGCTTAAGTATCTATCAGCTTTCAGAGTCGTATCTACATGTATCAGGGGCCCCATTTCACGCCGACTGCACACGCCCCATACCATGACAGAGCCTCCACCAGCCATAACAGTCTCCTGTTGACAAGTAGGGTCCATGGATTCATAAGGATGTCTCCATACCTGTACACATCCATCCGCCCGATGCAATTGGAAACGAGATTCGTCAGACCAGGCAACGTGTTTCCAGTCATCAACAGTCCAATGGTGGTGTTTGCGGGCCCATGCGAGGCGTAAAGCTTTGTGTCGTGCAGTCAAAAACGGTCCACGAGTGAGCCTTCGGCTCCGAAAGTTCATACCAATGATGGTCCGTTTAATAGTTCGCACACTGGCACTTGTCGATGCCCAGCATTGAAATGTGCACCAATTTCAGAAAGGGTTGCACGTCTGTCACATTTAATGATTCTCGTCTGTCGTCGTTTGTCCCGTTCTTTCACAATCTTTTTCCGACCACAGCGATATCAAAGATTTGATGTTTTACCGGATTCCCGATATTAATGATACACTTGTGTACGGGTATGAAGCCATCCTCATGAATCCATGAACCCTACATGTCAACAGGGGACTGTTATGGCTGGTGGAGGCTCTGTCATGGTATGGGGCGTGTGCATTTGGCGTGAAATGGGACCTCTGATACGTCTAGATACGACTGTGACACGTGACAGATACTTACACATACTGTTCTATCGTATGCATCCATTCATGTCCGTTGTGAATTCCGACAGACGTGGACAATTCCAGTAAGTCAATGCGACACCCCACACGTCGATAGTTGCTACCGAGTGGCTCCAGAAACACTCATCTGACTTTAGAAACTTCCATTGGCCACCTAAATCACCAGACATGAACATTATTGACCATATCTGGGATGTCTTGTAACTTGCTGTTCAGAAGAGATCTCCACCGCCTCGCACTCCTGTGGATTTGTGGACTACCCTGCAGGATTCATGGTGTGAAGTGCATCCTGCATACCTTCAGACATTAGTCGAGTCCATGCCACATCGTCTTGTATCACTTCAGCTTGCTCGCGGGGGCTCTTCACAATATTTGGCAGGTATACCAGTTTTTGGGGGGTTCATTGTACATTATCGTGTTTCCTTTTCTTGGTACGTTCAGCAGTATTGTCGACTTCGGTCTTTACTACTATGGGAACTCCGTCGCTCTCCCTGAGTACATCGATATGGCAATTAATGGGCTTAAAGATCTCTTCATTTATAAGGGCATGCGAAAGTATAGATCTCTTGGCGAGCAAATATTTCCAGCCAACCGACTGTGTCACTCGATGCAGTTCGCTAGCAATATCCGACATCGTTCTGAATAAAAATGGTAACTGTTTGTATCTTTTCTACATTTAGTCGTGAGTCTCTAACAAACTATTTTCGATCCTTTCCAGGCGTTCGCGCTGATATCCAATATGTCATTGAAATGGTTTTGCATATTTGTTTCCATCGCGAGGTGTTAAATCAAGGTAGCGAATGTATGCTCTACGGAATCACTAAGCACTTTTGGTTTTTCTTCATTTTGTGCAGATGCCACATTCATTCTGTCGGTAATTTGCCTTTGAACACTTGTTATGTGCTCGTCCATTGCCATTAAATCGCGAACGACCTCGCGACATCTTGCTTGACGATGTGTAAACTATTTTCTTCTCCTTGGTTTATAATATATATTGGATGATGAGGAGCACATTAGGGGGTAATGAAGATCGTCGACCAGTGCAGAGAGTTGTTGAACTTTTGAAACGAAGAAATCACACTACCCTTGGATTTGAGAAGATCGGAATAAGTTTTATGGTGACTAGAGAAAGCAGCTCATCAAACCGGCAATCAGTATGCTGCATGTCACCTGGGTGTTAACACATCAACGAGATTTCCCTTCGCAGTCTTGGATTCGAAGTCGATTTCCATGGATGATTACATAAACATCGATGAGCTGGTCGTTTTTGAAAACTGCATCCATCCTCCCTTTCAGTCTTTCCTGTGATTTAGTGAGACACTGATGAAAGAATATGGATCCAACCTGTCATCGAAGAAAATAACGAGCTATGGTATTCTCCACCTCATCGATCGCATCAAATATTTGCTCAACATTGTCGAGGTAGACCAGACGAGTGATGTAGGCATAACGACTCCGATAAAAAATTACCTCTCGATCATGCCGAACGAGATGTCTGTGGCCAAGATGGCAGACTGGAGGATAGAAGGTGACTACAGTGTTCGTATACACCCTGGAGGAAAATTCTAGGTCTGAATCCCTCTAGCATTGTTGCTGGCATTCGCCGAAGACTACAAACGAATTATCACTCATTCGAAGCAGGAACTGGTACTTCTAGCCAATACTCACCCATATTTAATCGTGGGTATGGGGAAAACCTGGAGACAGCAGAACTAAAGCTAAAGTCCATCGAATGGATGCTGTCGCACATTTAGCTGGGTACTACCGAATGCATCAATATGCTGAATAATGTGGAAGATGGCAAAAACATCGATGTGGCTTTCAAGTCGTGATGTCTCAAGACCTACTCCAGATTGCCCGCAAGTCAGCACATCGACTAGATGTCAAGTCCAGCTTTACCACCGAGAAACCGAGGTATGTAACCGTCGGGCTACAGAACGGAAGACAACATGATGTGAGAGTAGCCCATTCGCAGTTCAACACATGTCAAATAGAAAATGTGAAAATATATTTTAATAGCGAACGCTATCTGTACGTCGACATGAACATGAACTTTCAAAATGTCCAACACAAGCTGGCATATCAAATGTTGCTCAATTACAAAATGCATTTTATGAGCGCACCCGATCCCCGATACTGAGCCCACATACCTTCAAGAGTTTGGCCCCGCTCATGGTGTTCGACATGAGTAAACAGGACGAGCATATCAGTTCGAATGTGATCAAATGCAGGATGCAATTCACTACACTTGGAAATATTTCTGCTAACACGTACACTTTCTGCCTGATACTTCATGACCGACTCGCATCGTACAATTGTTGAGACAATGTCGTCAAGACACTTTCGTGAATGCCTCCGAAGTTATAAATACAATGGGCTGTAAGTGATATTTTTTTTAGTTGACTTCAAGCATAGACAGCAGCAGGATGTACTGTAATATGCAAGACTTCCAGAGCCAGAGCAGCTACGTGCTCAAGGAGATTCCAGTGACCTACGACGATGATGGTAAAACGCACATGCACTACTTTCGATCCCCCTTTTCGTATAAACTGTCAACAAAGTGTGGAGGTATGGATCATCTCATCTAGCTTTTACAGTCGACTTCATATCCGGTATCTGTGATTTCTTTGTAGATTCCAGAGCTAATGGGTTATATGGCCTTGCCATGAACTTCTTAGTGCGTGGTACCAGTAGTGCCATCGATTACTTCTGGTGGGCTGCCTACAATACCACCATCGCCAACTGTTATGGGCATGGTATCAGCAGCTCCATCGACTTCTTCGGATGGGTCACCTTCGCCAGAAAAAAACTTATCCCTGAAGCTACTGTGACAAGGTATTTTCGCACAAAACACATCGCACGATAGCGTGAAATTAATGACTGTATGATTAAACCCAACCGCATTACATATATATGATTATGGAGAGGGTCTTTGTTTTATCGCCGCGACACTAACTGCAAACATGTTAGGTCCTGCAAAGTTAAAATACAGGCCTCATCGAAGTCATGGTGTTGGTTCTTCAACAGAGATTTCTCGTGCCTACCATCCCATCGGTGGTGCGATGGATGGTAATTTCGATGCAATGGCTCCTCTACCAAAATCGATTGCGACCAGTATGAACAACGACCCTGTGAACTCATCACCAGGATCAGATTTTGCTCCTGCACCTTCCGAAATGACAGCCCATCTGGGTCCACTAGTGTATCATCTACAGAACTTTCAGTGGCATATCGTTGTCGCTTTTTCTGCAAGGACTTTGCCTTCAAGATTACTGAATGACGATATGAGGTTTATAAGTGCCAGAATAGTTGGTTTCATGTTTAATGAAGGACTGAGGTTTGTATAAGGATGCACACTTTACATGGACGAACATGAATATTTTTGAGCATTTTGGTAGTAATATATTTTAATCAATTTTAAACACAAAAATATAATAATTTTTTTTCTTATTAACCCTATATCGTTACCAGTCTGTTATAAACTGTTTTCGTTAAAAACATCACAATGAAGGAAATATATAGGCTAATAACTAAGGTTATAAAGGGCTTAAACATACAGTGCTGGAGCTACAAATGATACTTACAAACTGAATTTCACGAGCCGGCCTCCTAAGAGTTCGCAAATTAAATTTGCCAACCTAAATGACTGTACATATTCACTTCCTTAAGAGTCAACTTGCCAAAAAATGTGGTCTGTTCATAATTATTTAAAGAGAATTTATAAAAACAAGCAATTTTAGCATAGGCACATATGATTCAGACACGCAACTGAAAATAAATAAATGTTTTAATACCAGATTTGCCAATGAAAAGTTTTTAAAATTGTTAATACTAAGAATTTAAACTGAAAAGCTATCCAATAAATGTGGCTATGAGCCATATATACATTGTTTGAATAAATGTAAACCAAAATGTTCAATACATAAAAAAAATTTGTAATTGTATGCGGGAATGGCAGCCTCTTAATTTGGTGGCTATTATAGCAGCTTTTAAGAAAGCCTTCCTATCATTACTTAAGTGGCTGAATAGTTACAGTACCCGATTCTTGTTGTTCAAATCCCCATCCCTCCATGCGAATTTTTTCCTTTTTTTAAATGTTGCTAAGTGTCATTGGAAAGAATGGAATTTACATAAGTTAAATTTTATACACTGATGTTGCATTAAAAACACATTTTCGATATATTTTACTGTATTTTTTTAAGATTTAGGCATTTTAAACTAATGAATAAAATTAATTTAAATTTAATCATTCTAATTACTTTAAAATGCATCTATCTCTAGATGTCTGATCGTTTTACGACTGTTTTGACAAGCTCAGCTGCCTGCCTGTCCATGCATGCTCGAAAACTCAACTCCAATAACCTAAATGAATAAAAAATGTAATTTATTTCTAAGGTACTAATTTTCACAATATCTTAAAAAGAAAATATATACTTAAAATGCAATACTTAAAAATAAAAATATACTTAAAAAAGAATTATGACTATATGAAAAAAATACTTATTGCAGCTCTATATAAGTCTTGGATAGGAAAAAAACTTACTTAAAAAAATTATTACTATGCATTAGAATAATTACGACAAAATATGTGCCCCCCCCCCCACACTCACTATTACTTCTTTTAAACCCTTGTCCCAGCATATGTCCCTATAGCCGTGTGGTCTAAGGCATTTGCATGCTGACACAAGGTTCGGTAGTTTGATCCCGCCTTCCTCCACACGATATTTTGAGCTCTGAAATAAAAAAGCTTCGCCCCTAGTGGCCAACTCTAGAACCAACATGGCTGCCGAGCGAGAGCGACACCAGCACATTCTAGCTGCCATCTCTATAAACAAATATGGCGGTCGAACGAAGGTGAGTAATAGGGTGGCACACACTAGCAGCAATAAACAACATTACCGGGATTGGTGGTGCACTCTAGCGGACGCCGAGAGAAGTACAGCATGCGACAGATACGAAGGTGAGTAATTGGGAAACAATATGTCAGCCGGAAACAAGATCGCGGACAAGATGGAATGACAGACAGCCTAGATGGAATGAAAGAGCATGAAAAAACAATGTGGAATGATAGAACATGAAAATACAAGACAGAATGATGGATCATGAAGTGCAAAAACAGGATAGTCATGTACTGGCTACCAAGATGGCGAATGGAGGTCAAAATTATCCAAGGTAATGGCTGTGACGTCATTCAAGATGACGTATCCAAGAAGGCGGCGGATCCGCAGTTCCGCAGCTCTCAGCCCTTGTCCTCGGATAGGCAAAATCTATCTACTGATAAACATTTGAGATTGCTATTAACTGGCGAAAATTACTTTTTGCATCCTTTATTACACTTGTTATTTATGAATTAATTAACATGCAAAGTTTAAATTGAAACCATAAAAATGCATATAACACTGCAAACAGACATATATTTAAAGGAACAAACTATAATTGTGTAACTGGGCCATTCGCTTGAATTTGAACCAAAGAGGAGAAGTTTTATTAATCTGATACTAAAAAGTTACACACAGTAATAAATACACTGAAGAGCCAAAAAAAACTGGTACGCCTGCCAAATATCGTGTAGGGCCCCCCGAGCAAGCAGAAGTGCCGCAAACGACGTGGCATGGACTAGACTAATGTCTGAAGGTATGCATGAGGCAATTCACACCATGAATCCGGCAGGGCAGTCCATAAATCCAATCTGCCCCAATTTCGAAAGGGTTGCACGTCTGTAACGTTTAATTATTCTCGTCAGTCATCGTTTGTCTTGTTATTTCACGATCTTTTTCCGGCCGCAGCGGTGTCGAAGATGTGATGTTTTACCGGATTCCCGATATTCACGGTACACTCGTGAAATGGTTGTACGCGAACATCCAAATGTTATCGCTACCTCGGAGATGCTATGTCCCATCTCTCGTGCGCCGACTATAACACTACGTTCAAACTCACTTAAATCTTTATAACCGGCCATTGTAGCAGCATTAACCGATATAGCTGCCGACCGTATCGCGTTACTCTGATTGGTTCCATACCTCTGTTATTTGCATACGCACGCCTATACCAGTTTTTTTTTACTCTTCAGTGTATTTGTATGTGTATGTGAAGATATGCATGCGTTTATGATGTACATTACTACATCAAATAAGTAAGAATGTTTTAATTATGTCAAATTAAGTGTTCTGTCCAAGTGCTTCACAATGTTTTGGAACCGTTGCCTAATATCAGAGCAACCAACAATTAATTACTTTAATCACAGTGTTGTACACTGTCGGGAATTATGAAGAATTCTGCTTATTGTAAAACTAGCTATTCCCGTGGCTCCGTTCGCGTGGACTACAAAATCGTTGTTTTGGTTTTTTTTTAAATAAAGTTGAATTTTACTTAGTATTAANCAACGTCTCGGTGAATTAAATGGTAAAAACACTTATTAGTATTTCTCTGTTATATATATATATATATATATATATATATATATATATATATATATGCTACCACGGAGTTTATTAAAGCCTTTTTATTCTACACAATTCTTTACTACATTATATTGTTCCATCTTTAACGGTTTAGACAGCGTATTGCAAGAGCGCACACTGGTAGCAAAATTTTTTCCGACTAGATTCACTATTATAGTTTGTAAATTTTATGAGCTATTTTCTCGCCATAAAAAATAGCCAATATCACCCTTAACCCCTCCAACTATTTCTATGCAAGAAATTACGTCGATCTGTTGCTCGGTTGCGACGTTGCATTGTTATTCCGTTTGTATACTTTTTCATTTTACATTGAGAATTTCCCCGAGGGAATGAGATATTTTCTCGGGATATAAAGTAGCCTATGTCACCTTCCGGCCCTCCAACTACCTCTGTGCAAAAAATCACGTCGATCCGTTGCGACGTGAAAGAAGGACAAGCAAACAAACACACTTTCGCATTTATAATATTAGTTAGGATACGCCTGAGGGTTATAAGGACGAATGTACGGCTCTTGCAAAGCTTGCCATGCTGAAACATCGCCAGCGCCTCTTAATAAATATTATGAATTGTATTGAAACAAGCAGATATCGTGCCACACGTGATGGGTTGTTGGTTAAGACAGTTTCGTCGTATAACGCCCAACCGATGTGAACAAAAACGAAGCAAAAGACTTAATTTAGTGGAGCCATTTCAATACATTAAATGTTAGTAAAAATGCAAATTTTGGTTAGTGCAGACCACAGTGCGTTGATCTCTCGAATCTTTTCGAATTTCACTGCATTAAGAGTTACATATAAATAGCACCTAGAGTTCAAGTGTTTAGGTAGTTGAGATGATTAAAATTTGAGTGTGAATGTGTCCAAATGTTTAGTTACGACGTATGTTTGGCCTTGTCTTTTCAAGTACCATTTTGTAGAATACGGCTTTAACAGTCATTGAATTGACCACGAAGAGCTATTGTTTTCCATAGCATCTGTCCTTTAAATATGTAGAGGAAGTTCGGGAATTTTTTTAAAACGTTATTCAGAAACTCTATTAGAAGTTTTACATTCGTCTATGGTGTATTACAGATTGATATGTCGGTATACGGTTTACACATGACTTACACATTAAATTTAATATTTGTTCTTAATATCTTGATATTCATACAAGTCTGCAAAGGTCTACGTTACCTGCACTGTTCGGGTAAAGTGGAACGACGAGTTCATTTTATCCATCCTAAATTATTAAAATGTGCAAATCCCAATTGCAATCTTTTGTATGCAAGTATACAGTTGGTACATATTTTGAACACATTACAGTTATAAATGGTTAAAATTAAGATAAAGTAAATGGACATGGCCTTTTACTAAAATAATTGAGAACGTGTTCTTGGCAATCATTAAACTATTCTACTAAATTAAGATTATGTCCCACTAAACAAACACATTATCTAGTAAAATGCTTAAAATAGAGACTGATTAGTATTTTCATATATCACATACAAAGTCCAAAGTTTCATTATCATCACTTTTTTGTGACACTAATCTAAACACTTTAAACACTGAACTTATATTTCTCCATATTTGTCATCCGAAAATGTTCCACGGCACAGCATCCTGCGATGTTCAACACGTCACTCTTTGTTCTTAGTCTTCTCAGATGCTTCAGTTGTTCACTTTCTGTACTCGTAACTAGGTTGTAGATACGATCAGATAATAACATAGACGATCAGTCTCATGGTCAAAACCAATTAACTATTACTAATAAAAATGTAAGTTATGTAAACTTCGGCGGGTAAAAAGGACCGGTGCGACTTCAGCCGCAATTGGCAGGTTCACTTTAGCCGACCGACGCCATTGTTTTCCGAATGGTGTTTTACACTAAACTACTTACATACAACGAATTTGAAACACTAACCATATACAAAGACACATCTATCATCACTTAAAAATATTCTTAGTTATTTTGTTATCTTTAATAATTTCAACACGTTTAACAATCATATGTACCTGCAAAATATTTGAAAAGTGGATGTCCCGTCACCGTTCTATTACTTGCAGACATCGATCGAAGCTCACTCCTCCGGCCATGCTGGCGACTAATGTCCTGTGACCGAGTACTTCATGTAACTCACACTAGGTTGCAGCACCTACACTATATTTTACAGCGTGGGTATACTTTAACCGAATTGTGCAGTGCAAACTTCAGAATAATTTTTAGCCAGCCACCTGAATAGAAAGTTGTGTAAATTTTATTTATAAACTGATAAACGGTTGTTTATTAACATTGTACCAATTCAACGTTATGACTATTTGGAATATGCCATTGTCTCTGTATAATGTTGTTTTTGTTTGTGCTGTTTTCAGTTGTGAAGCATTTTTGTTGTTAATGTTAGTGATGTACGTGTTTATATTTATTTTGTTAGAAGTCCGCTACTGTTGAAATTTAGTACCGTCCCCACATAGCTTTAGAAAAGTTAATTCACGCAAAATATGCGCCATTTTGTGGAAGCTATAGTAAGCGCAAAGGGTACACCGATTTAATTGCGTAGTTGCTTCGTACGTATCTGAAAATCTTATGAACGAAGTAAATTGGTGTGCGCTACATGCTTCCTATTTACTCGTGCTTTGGGGAGCTGTGAGTTCACTTTTCTGGAGCAATGGGCATTTTTATAATTTTACATGTATTTTGGCAATTCTTGTGAATTTTTTAAATTTTTTTACAAATTGTGGATATACTGGGAATAAAACCATACACCTAAGTAATTATAATTCTGCTTCAATAGTACCGTCAACACATACATTTTTTTTCATTTGGTGGCCTAAGCAGCGAGCCAAATTCAAACGGAGCGTGCACATCGTTTGACTTCTGTAACTCGGCAGGAGGACGTTTCCATGTTCGCTGCATCAAAATGCTTGTTTGTATCTGCGTGCCCTTCCGCCCCTTTAAATTAATCCCAACAATTCAGTATAATGCATAAATGTCTTTCAAATATAATTATCTCAAATAAAGAGAACATTGTAAAACTGTCTACAAAAGTATAAATAAATCATAACTGAAATAAAAATAACCACTCTGATATTGCTTTTCAATAATTAATACTTATTTTTCGTTTGTTTCCTATTTCTAACTTACTATAGCCTAACATTTATGTCTAAATACTTAAAAAAATCTTTGTCAACAAATATTAACAATAGCAATTTTTAGAGTAAAAAGAGTTTATTCTAAAATAATAAATACTGTAGAAACCAAAGTAATAACATTTGTTTTAAATGTTCATGCATGTGTTTCGAATACTTGGTAGTTTTTAAAACCTTTTTGCAAACTATGGATATTTTTATTTAGTCTAAATATTAATAGAATACATATTTAACAATCACTCCTGTCACTGTCGCTTTAAGAGGTGGCGCTTGCAACAAGTTTTGGCACATAATACAGCGTTTCTTCAAAAACTTCGGTTACCCTTAAAACCATGAAGTCCATGGAACTCGGCTCAGCAGGAGTGAAGTTCTTACAGAACAGGTGCGCATGCGCAGGAATGTGCTTTCATTAGACGTTATGGCAACACATGGCATACAGCGAGCTGCTGCCGCTCCGTTTCGCGCTGTTTATGAACTGTGATGTTGCCGTGCTTCATTACTTCACTTCACTCATAGACTCAGGTGCAGAGTGGCCGAAGAACTTATTTTGAAATCGCGTATATTTTTTTTGCCCTCTCAAATAACAGTGTTGTATTTGATGACATCAACGATTAGCACCGTTTGCCAAAAGTTAGCCTCGACGGAATCGTAATCGACACTTGATTAAGCATTTTTGTTTTTGCTTGCGGGCGTGTTCCTTCCACATTTTACATGTCTGAGGCTAGCATTTTATATATATAATGATATTAATTGTGCCTTTCAGGAAAATGGCCGCATGGCCTTGGAGAACCGAATAATATTTAAGATTATGGCTACATCGTACGTTTTATCAATTTTTTTAAAGAGAAAAATTTATATTCGTAATTTTGGCACGTTGACATTATTTGTTTTTTTTTTGTTTCATTAATTTATTATAGTAAAGATATCATTAAAACGTAACGATAAACATTTACAAAAATCCTCTGGCATGTAATTTTCATATAATATTAGTTTTCATTATTTGCCTTCGGAATAAAAGCTTTGTGTTCGTGCCGTTTTGGAAGGGACTGGAACTGCGATTTTATACCTGTTATCACATTCCATTTTAACTATCGCGTCATAAGTTAGCAAATTAAAATTTTAAAACCAATTAACTTTTTAATTTACATTCTGAATATCAATATACGTACGTCATTACTTTGACCAATGTATTTGTTTGTTCGCTATCCGTTTTAATTATCTTTCGGCCTCACAGCGAGCATTGACCATGCAGCGCTGATCGTGTACAGCAAAATTAAAAAAAACCATTAAAATAAGTACACCCAATTTTTGTGTCTCCCTCTTTATGAGACCAGGGATGGTATGCAATAGTACGTAAAGCATATGCATATATATATAATATCTTCGGAATTCGTCGATAAGACTGGACAGATAATTTTGTATTAAAATACTGCATATCACATGTACATTTCTTTGCAAACTCCTTCTGTATTTGCCAGTCAAGTTATATATTTGGGCAAAATTGCAGTCACGTAGTAGTCAGCGTGAGTAAAATCCATCTTCTTTCCTTCCAGAGCGAAACAAGCAATGTGTCGCTGAGTTATGAACACACATTTAAAATTCAAACTCTTTCACCAAAGTCACATTGCTAATACTTGTGTAACTGGTAGCTACTGACGTCTTATTCTACGATAGTGGCTGTCCTCATGACCAGGTCTACCCTCCGTGTGGTCCTCATGACCAGGTCTACCCTCCGTGTGGTCCTCATGACCAGGTATACCCTCCGTGTGGTCCTCATGACCAGGTCTGCCCTCCGTGTGGTCCTCATGACCAGGTCTGCCCTCCGTTTGGTCCTCATGACCAGGTATACCCTCCGTGTGGTCCTCATGACCAGGTCTACCCTCCGTGTGGTCCTCATGACCAGGTCTACCCTCCGTGTGGTCCTCATGACCAGGTCTGCCCTCTGTGTGGTCCTCATGACCAGGTCTGCCCTCCGTTTGGTCCTCATCGTTTGCCTTTCTTCTTGTGTCGTCATTTTCCTNGTGTGGTCCTCATGACCAGGTCTGCCCTCCGTTTGGTCCTCATCGTTTGCCTTTCTTCTTGTGTCGTCATTTTCCTTCGGGTCATCTTACTTCAGTTCCAGTAATTACTTGAGTTCTGAACTATTCTTTCTTGGAACATCTTCATTGTTTTGCGAACTGCGCTGCTCTCCTCCCAACATCCGCTGCTCGAGAGCTGCAGCTATATACGAACTACGCAACGATGTCCACGGTCACATGAGTGTGTGCACGTGGAACTGTGCAACGCATGCAACCATTTTTAGTTATCCTTGAGGCCAGCTTCACTTCCACCACTATAAATTATCACTCTTTCTTCAACCTTTACTGTTAAATTGAACCCTGCCACTGTTTAAACAAGAGGTATTCGACATTTTTTTAATATGAATCTGAAAAAAAAACCAGTCAATTTATTTTAGTTTCTAATACACACTTATATAATTTACAAACCTTGTATGAAACTTACACATTGTATTAAAAATATTTAAATATTTTTCTTTGTGTAACATTTTAGAGTTGCCGGAAATCTTAAAAAATAACCCAAGTTTTGCCATATATACAATTTTTAAATGTAATATACATTAGGCTACTAAACGATAATTTTGTTTGTAATATCCATGAATAGTTGCCAGGTAACCGAGTTTTTTTCATCTATGATCTTCAAAAACATTACAAAGTCATTTTACAGCGCCAACCTAAACTTCAACGAATTTTTTTCGTTACGTCGAATATTTGAGTGCAATCCGTATTTTACATCGTTACACGAAATATTTCAAAAGTAATTTATAAATCACTGAACGGTTGTTGTTATTAATAGTGTTAAACTATAAATTGGCTTGTTATTCGCCGAATTTCACAAGATTTTGATGACTAACATTAGGAGCCAGCCACACTAACATCTGTGTTACGTGCATAAACTGGGAATTATGAAAATAAAGTTATTATAATTATGAAAATAACATTGTCAAGGCACTTCGCGAGTCCTCGCAATTCGCAACAAATAAAAAAACTATATAATTCTTCATTATCCTTGTATGTTAATAATTAATTTTTCTATTTTCATTATGGACGCATGTATAGGTCCAGATTATTAAGTCAGTCGATATACTACTTAATCGTCCTCAGGAAGTTGGTAGTAGTTTCCGAATAACACATAAACATAGCTTATTAGTTATTTACACGTGGAATGGTTAAAAAAGTATTTTTTTATTTACATTCACGTTTTTGTTTTCGTTGAAGTAATTTCCAAGCATGTCTATCTAATCAGAGACTGGCGTGTGCTACACATTTCGGTGGTTTTACCTTCCTTAAAGCTAGTTTTTTTTTTCCTCCACGTTAAATTTACTGGCTCCCGAAATTAACCGGACCTATTACTGTGGAACCTGAATCGAAGTATCGACATGCGCGGAGTCATCGCCGTTATCGATAATCGATATGCTCATTAATCCAGGCTAATAGGTCTAATTTGTACAGGCCGAGCGGTGTTATTGCGCGGAGCTGTGTTCGGTGGTCTGATGGAGGAGTTCCTGGCAAAGCCAACGTCTGTGGAGACATGCTTAACCAGCTGCCAGTGGATGAGTATTACTCGTGCCTGTGGGTTCCAGTTCACTCGGCCATGACAATCGCTTTCTGGGAACGTTTCTTTTATCCCACTCGTGATATTTTGACGGCTTTGTATTGAGCGTTGTAAATGTCAAGAAAAATGTTGATTAAACGATTCTTCGTGATGTTGACTTAATTTTACCAAGCTAGGGATTGTTTTTCGACCAGGCTATTTGTTGTAATTACAACAGGGCATAAACCACAACAGCAGTATAATGCTATTTTATTGGCATGTTTAAATGTGTCCTCTGTTTATCAACTATAAGGAAATCCGCTGGTACCATGTCTCAGGTGCATTACGTTTGAATCAGCCGACAATAGACTAGCTTAAGGCATAGATCTTTATATAGGATATTCCAGAGCCAAAATACATTTATTACAGACATTTTATTATTAACACGAAATCGACGGAAACTTTATTAAAATACCAATTTTTTTTTTTTTAAGAATGACATTCATATATGAGAATTTTAATTTTCAATATTAAATCGTACAACATTCAAAAAGTTATTTTAACACAAACTTTGGTTTCAGCTGAAAGGTTGGTTGAAGTCATAATTATTGCAATTTCTTTGAAATGCTACCGTTATTTAACATATGATGAGGGTTTAACTTCTATATATTTTGACTTTAAAATTTTACCTCATAAGTTTTAAAGTGAACTACAGCGAACCGCACAACAATTTTACAAGAAACCTACCCCACGGATTTCTAATCAAATTAACAATTATTTTGATCTGTATTATTACTTTTGTTCAATTTTGAGATTATATATATATATATATATATATATATATATATATGTGTGTGTGTGTGTGTGTGTGTGTAATTCTTCTGTACGTGCGTATGTCACTGACCTCCTAAACAGCTGGACCGATTATGATGAAATGTTGTGTGTGTGTGTGTTTGAATGGGTCCCTGGATGGTTCGGATTCACAATTGGACCCACCAGGTGGCGCTGCGATCGGGTTCCACAAAAGGTTTTTTATTTACGAAAATTATTTTATTTTATTTTTTTTAGATTTTTCAAGTATCAAAACATATAAAATTTACGGAGTTTTCAACAAAATGTAAGTTTGTTCATAAAAAGCAAATATTAGTTACTTATATTTATGCGTTGTGTGTTTATTACAGAACAATGCCACATCTTCGTGGACGAGGAGGAAATATTGGTCGACGTACACGGAATTCATAAATAGTCCAGACCCGTCCGTTAAATAGAACGGCAGAAGATCAATTGACGGACAATGCAAATATAAAAGAGGCCAGGTTACAAACATACGTGCAAATGAAAGTCAAGTGCAATGCAACGAACGCCTTCGAGCTAATGAATTGAGACATAGACAGGCGCGTCAACGAGCCACCGACGCAACACAGAGCACATGAACGACAGCGCCTGCAAGTACATCGCGCATTGCCACGTGCATCACTTCTCCACCTTGCGCTCGAATATGAGTCGGACATCGACTATTCGTCACATTCACCAATTGTCATCGGCGCTATAGACAAAGAATGCCAACACTGCCATGCGTTCAAATACAAAGGTGAATCGGCCGGTTTCTGCTGCGCGTCTGGAAAAGTTGTACTGCCACCATTGAATTCGCCGCCAGAACCATTGAAAACACTATTGGCTGGAGCCACACCTCAATCAAAATTATTTTTACGTAAAATTCTTTAATTCAAATCTTGCTTCCAAATCACATCATTTGGAGCAACAAACATATTTTAGAATCAGGATGGTCGTAATTTTGAATCAAAGTGTACAATTCAGGGCCATGTGTATCATCAAATTCGTTCTTTAATGTCAATGCCTGATGCCAATCCAAAATTCTTGCAAATCTATTTTATGGGCGATGAGGAGCAACAAATAAACACACGCTGCCAATACATCCACATCGAGCAGACGGAGGAGAGAGAAATTGTGGCGACTTTGGAACCGTTTTTGCGAAATCACAACCAGTTGGTCCAGTTGTTCAATAGTGTTTCAAACAAACTGCAAAACGACAGCTACATGATCGTCATCAAAGCAGACAAAGTGCCATCTGGAGAGCTCGCAGGCCGATACAATGCACCAACCGTTAATGAAGTTGCAGTTTTTATGGTTGGCGACGCATACGAAAGTCGAGATATACGGATCCAACGCAGATATAACACGGTGCAGACAATTCAAGACAGTCATCGTTCTTACGACGCTTTGCAATATCCATGACATTTGGGAAGGAGAAGATGGATATAATTTCAACATCAAACAAAGAAATACAGCGACAGCTACAATCTACACATTATTTTATTTTTTATTTTTCTGTATGATTAATTTATTTTTGTCTTATTTATATTTTTACTTTGCAGGTGCAGAAACCAACAAGAAAGTGAGCGCAATGAACTTCTACGCATATCGATTGATAATTCGTGCAAATGAAGACGAAAACATTCTCCGATGCCACCAGCTGTTTCATGAATACATCGTTGATATGTATGTGAAAATTGAAAGCGAGCGATTACGGTACATCAAATATAATCAAGCGAAACTGCGTTCTGAGGAGTACATTAATTTGCACAATGTTATTGTCAGTTACGTAGATGAAACAACTAATATCAACGACATCGGTACCGCCTATATTCTTCCATCATCATATATTGGTAGTCTGCGTCATATTCAAGAATACATTCAAGACGCCATGACTTTCGTGCGCGCGTACGGACAACCAGATTTGTTCATTACATTTACTTGCAATCCAAACTGGTATGAAATTAAAATTTCGTTATTGCCAGGTCAAACCGCAATGCATCACCATGATATCACTGCACGTGTCTTCAAACAAAAATTAAAATCGTTGAGGAACTTGATTACACATCACTATGTATTCGGCGAAACACGTTGCTGGCTGTATTCTGTTGAATGGAAAAAACGAGGTTTGCCACGTGCACATATTTTGATTTGGTTGGTCGACAAAGTACGGCCAGAAGAAATTGATAAAATATTTTAGCAGAAATTCCAGATCGGAATATCGATCAAGAGTTGTTTGACATTGTTGCCGCTAACATGATCCATGGTCCATGCGGTGATCTCAACTTGACGGCTCCGTGCATGGACAATGGAAAATGTATGAAACGTTTTCCAAAAATGTGTATAAACGATACTAACACTAATTTCGATAGTTATCCATTGTATCATCGTAGATACACAGGCAGTGGTGGCCAATCATATCAATTGCGCATGTCAAACGGTGGAAATTCGGTTGACATTGACAATCGCTGGGTGGTTCCGTATTCGCCATTGCTGCCCAAAACATACAATGTGCATATAAACGTTGAGTTCTACAGATCGGTGAAGTCCATAAAATACATTTGCAAATACGTTTATAAGTGCAGCGATATGGCTGAATTTGCTGTTCAAAATGTAAATGATAACGACGAAATAACACGCCACCAAATGGGCCGCTACATTAGCAGCAATGAAGCAGTTTGGCGCATTTTGGGTTTTTTAATACACAACCGAGACCCTTCTGTTCTACATTTGGCCGCGCGCCTTGAAAATGGACAGCGTGTTTATTTCACTGAAGAGACTGCTATACAACGAGCATTAAGTGCCCCAAAAATCATACTAACTGAGTTTTTTGAACTATGCAACCGACCAGGTATTTTCGGTCAATTCGCAAAGACATTAATGTATACTGATGTGCCACGATCTTTCACGTGGAACAAACAGTCAAAAAAGTGGGACCCACGAAAGCGAGGCGTTCCAGTCCAAGGATACGACGACATATTTATGGGAATTACATTAGGCCGATCATACACAGTCCATCCAAAGCAACGCGAATGCTTCTTCTTGCGTTTGTTGTTAGTTAACGTTCCTGGACCGACGTCCTTCCAATACTTGCGAACAGTCAATGGTATTTTGTACGACGCGTACCACGATGCGTGTTGCGAATTGCATTTGCTGGAAGATGACAGCCATTGGGATCTCACACTTACAGATGCAGTACTGAGTTCCCCTCCTCATAGAATTCGCCAATTATTCGCCATATTGTTGACGAAATGTTTTCCGTCGCAAGCTTCTGCTCTCTGGGACAAATATAAAGATTCCATGAGCGAAGACATTCTGCGTCGCATTCGGAGCGCTGATCAAGATCCCAATATCGATTTTTCGCCGGAAATATATAACGAGGCGTTAATAAAGATTGAGGATATTTGCATTCTCATTTAGAATATGCCACTCATTCATTTAGGTATGCCATCGCCTAACCGCCCAGCAACAGACATCATTAACAACGATGTCCAGCGCGAACAACAGTTATATGCGGCCTCTTTGACTACTTTTGTTATAAATAATGAGCAACTGCTCACTACTGAGCAAAAGAATATATACGATCGAATTAATTTTTCAACTACAGCACAACAAAGCGGATTATTTTTCTTGTACGCACCAGGTGGCACTGGCAAAACATTCCTCATCTCACTGATACTTGTGCGCATTCGATCACAAAATTATATTGCGTTGGCAATTGCTTCATTAGGCATTGAAGCGACTTTGCTTGATGGTGGACGGACTGCACATTTAGCACTCAAGTTGCCATTGAACGTTCACACAAATCCAGACGCAATGTGCAACATAAAGAAGCATTCCGGCATAGCTTAAGTTTTGCAAAAATGCAAAAATTTTATCTGGGATGAACGCACAGGCATTCTCTTGAAGCTCTCGATAGAAAGATGAAAGATCTCAACGATAATACCAGACTTTTCGGTGGCGCTCTACTGCTGCTGTCCGGTGATTTCAGACAGACATTGCCGGTCATTCCACGCGCTACATATGCGGACGAAATAAACGCATGTTTGAAACAATCATACATATGGAGAAATGTCAATACCTTACGCCTTACCATAAATATGTGTGTGCAACTACAAAATGATCCATCGGCGCTGTCATTCTCCGAAAAATTGCTCAACATTGGCAATGGAAAAATTCTATTGCATGGAAATATACAATGCATCAAATTGTCAGACAATTTTTTCAACATGTTAGTCACGAAATATGCTTTGATTGAAAGCATATTCCCAGATTTGCGCGCTAATTACATTAATCATGCGTGGCTACGTGAACGAGCTATTTTGGCCGCAAAAAATATTGATGTTTATGCTATTAATTTCAAAATACGACAGTCATTGCCTAGCAATGAGAGGTCGTTCATATCGATCGACACTGTTGTCGATCCTGACGAAGCAGTGAACTATCCTGTTGAATTCTTGAATTCACTGGATTTACCGGGAATGCCACCACATAACTTGCAATGAAAAATTGATTCACCAATCATTTTGCTTCGGAATTTAAATGCACCAAAGCTATGCAATGGCACGCGATTGGTCACAAAAAAATCATGGGCAATGTTCTTTAAGCTACCATTTTGAACGACAAGTTTCAAGATGAAGATCTTCTCCTGTCACGTATACCAATGATCCCTTTAGACTCGCCCATTCCATTCAGACGCCTGCAATTTCCAATTCGCTTGGCATTCGCAATGACTATTAATAAGTCACAAGGGCAAAGATGTCCATTTGTGGGTTGGATCTAGAAAATCCGTGCTTCTCACATGGCCAATTATATTTCGCGTGTTCTCGCGTTGGCAAACCATCAAGTTTGTTCATTTATACACCTCAGGGATTGACGAAAATCATTGTTCATCAANATTTATACACCTCAGGGATTGACGAAAATCATTGTTCATCAAATCGCATTAAGATAAAAATAAAACAAACTTTATTTATTTTAGTATTAAGACTCAACATTTATTTCAATATACTTTACTTTTTTTGCATTAATAAAAATATGACTGTTAAATGAAATTTTTACATTAATAAAAATATGACCGCAAATAGAAGGCAAGCCAACATTCGGGTAGGTAGGACAACGTCTGCCGGGTCCGCTAGTATATAAATATAAACATATATATATATATATATATATATATATGTGTATTAATAAAACATTTACATATGGTTTAAGTGAATTTTTAAATATTATTTTCCTCTATTATCTTCCATAATTCACAATACTATTTCATATCACAACGAAAAAAGTAACATGCTAAAAACGTAGGAAATAATTTTTGACTTTTAAATGGCCTTAAGAGCAGAATAAGTCATTTATAGGCCGGCCGTGGCCTGGAAGCACGCTTACTGAGTGCTGGTAGCCCGGTCAGCGGCACAGATATTACCACGTCTTTAATATGCAGGATGTGGCCTGAAAGTGCGTATTACTGAGTGCTGGCAGCCCGGTCGGCGGCACTGATATTACCACGTTTTTCATAGGCAGGATGTAGCCTGGAAGCGCGTATTACTGAGTGCTGGCAGCCCGGTCGGTGGCACAGATATTACCACGTCTTTAATACGCAGGATGTGGCCTGGAAGTGCGTATTACTGAGTGCTGGCAGCCCGGTTGGTGGCACAGATATTACCACATCTTTTATAGGCAGGACGTGGCCCAGAAGCGCGCCAACTGAGTGCTGGCAGCCCGGTCGGTGGCACAGATATTACCACATCTTTTATAGGCAGGACGTGGCCCAGAAGCGCGCCAACTGAGTGCTGGCAGCCCGGTCGGTGGCACAGATATTACCACATATTTTATAGGCAGGACGTGGCCCAGAAGCGCGCCAACTGAGTGCTGGCAACCCGGTCGGTGGAACAGATATTACCATTTATGCGGCTCAGATATTACCACGTCTTTTACAGGCAGGAGGTGGCCTGGAAGCGTCGTTACTGAGTGCGGGTAGCCTGGTTGGCGGCACAGATTTCACTACGTATTTTACAGGCAGGAGGTGGCCTGGAAGTGAGCTTACAGAGTGCTGGCAGCCTGGTCGGCAGCACAGATATTACCACGTCTTTTTAAGTGCATATTTCACCTCGTATAGGTTCGAAACGACTTGTGTTTCATATACCTTATGTAATATTGATGTAGAAATATTTTTATATTACCGTGCGATAATGCTGTGGTCTGTAAGTAGTGAAGTGAGCACTAGGAATAGTGGCTATGGGAGGGGGAAAATGAAGCTAAATAAACACGCACAATTTAGTTTGTATTTCATTAAAATCACTTATATACTTACGTTGTGATTTTATCTCGAAGTTTGGTTTGTTACACTATTATTAGCTTTTGTTACCACGTAAACTAAACTACGTAAATTAATAATTTTTCTAAGAACCATTGTCATCCCGCGAATTTCTTCGTAGTCTGTCTGTGTGTCGGCAGGTTNCGAATTTCTTCGTAGTCTGTCTGTGTGTCGGCAGGGTTGTCAGTTCGCTTTCATTCAATAACAGGATTTTGCATATGGAAGATTGTTATAGGCTGTTCGCGGTTATTTGAGCACTTCGGAAACAAACATTGNTTGTCAGTTCGCTTTCATTCGTTCATATCAATAACAGGATTTTGCATATGGAAGATTGTTATAGGCTGTTCGCGGTTATTTGAGCACTTCGGAAACAAACATTGGAAACATGTCACTGCTCCTTCCTTCACTTATTTTGACGGGCACACTGACTAGCATGCGCCCAGTAAAGTTGGTAAAGATGGAGTGAAAGTAGTGCCATGTATTAAAGTTGAATTTAAAGTGTTCGGCAAACATTTGTGAATAATGTAATGACTTACTTTGCTTTCAGTTTTTTCAATGCATATGAGTGTAAAAACAAGCAAAAAAGTAAAATATTAACTTTTCACTTGACCGACGCACGAATACGCTGATCAGGGACTTTATTTTAAGTTTTTCGAGACGCGGCTCCCGACCGTGAAATAAGGATTTTCGTAATATTTCCCGTATTTGGCATTCTAAGTTAAAGATGAATTCTCGATTCTCGTGAGGAAACGATCGAGAGCACTCGACAGCTAATTTGTTGTCCAAAGCTGCTTTCCCGATCGGGAAGCTCAGTTTCAACATGGCGGATGAGAAGCATAGTGGTCGTATTTATTGCAAACGGGCATAAAATATATGGTTTCTTCCTTCTTAAACGTAGTACACAACACATACAAGATTATAATACATGTGGAACTTAATTAAATACATCTAAATGTATCAATACATGTTCAGCTGAATGAACATTGTATTCATTTATCTTAAGTTAACATTGCAAGTGTACAAATGGTCATGTGAATAAGTCGCGTGATTGCCAGAGCTTAGCGGATAGTGTTATGGGTTCGGGGCTCGGCTGACAAATGCTTTCTACATCTCATAAAAATACATAAAACCATTTTATTCTTAGATGCAATAATCAATCTAATTTAAAAGCAGCTTTTATCATTTTATGAATAAATATATTAGATACGCAGTTTTTTTGTACGAAACACTTTACTTAACTAGTGGTAACGGATATTCGTGTGTTCCTACAGTAAAACATTTAACTGTTTTTATTATTTAAGATTTATTCTTTGATCTTAAATCAGTTTTCTAGGCAAACTTTATGATTGTTTATATTAATATGACAGTTTACGTATCGTCTTTTATATATTTATTTTAAGTACATCTCGGTGAAATTTATTTAAATGGGCTGTTAGATGGGACTACTACGTAACGAATTATCTCATATTTTAACTATCGTTTTTATACGCGAAAAAGGATGTTCCTTTAAAAAGAGAAATTTTCTTAACTGCCAACCTGTGTATTCACCTTGTCGCCATTTTTCTCAGCCAATAGTCTAACTATACGAAGAGATAGTGACCACATCGAGAAATTTCACTCTAAATATCCCGTGTTACGCATTGATAAAAGGAATAGTACTTGTTCTATATATAAGACAATGTATAAATAAACAATATGTATGTGCAATTTTCTGCACTGAGTACAACCTAAAATGCACAGTCTTCAGGAATAGCTTTAATTTCATCATATATTATGGCAAGCACAGCGTGTGTTTGTATACGTCACGTTGCTTGACTGAACACACAAGAAGGGGGAGGGGGAGGGAGTTGTGGTGAGGCGGTCAGTTAAGCCGCTCTCGGAAGCATAGTGAGCTTAGAATAACTATTTGGGCATATTTTGCTCCCGATCGTTTCAAACTGCGTCTCCTGATCGGCAGGAGCGCTGACTGTCGAGACTGACATCTAGACCTGTACCCGAGAAACGTATATAGCTACAGACTCATGGCGATTCTGTTTTCACATACGGTGGCTTTCAAAGTGCCCAGTTTACCGTGAACATGGTATAGTTTCGTTTCTGATATATTACCATATTATGACTGTAAGAACCCTGCCTTCGTAGTTGAGACATGCTCTAGTGCCGGCCTTTCTACGGGCTCGCAGCTACTTGTTGCCGAGCTTGTGTTCATTCTCTTACGCCGTGTCTTGTGGCCGCCGACCTCGATCCACGCTCAACCTGCTGGAGTGACGTTGCCGTGTTTGCTGTCTCCTGCACTCTAGGGGTGGTGGGTGGTTAAGGGCTTCTCTCTGCGGCCTGAAGGGGTGGGCATTAAGCAGCAGACGCCTCGTGGGGTTGGTGCGCGTTCAGCCACTTCCCTTCAGAGGAACGGCGAGAAAGCTTTTACTGGTGTATCTTGCACTCGTCGCGGGCCCGCGGAATAATTCAGCAGACTGCACCATTGTTTCCGCGACCACCCCCTCCCCACCCCCTCTTCCGTAACCGCAAGATTCCGGGAGTTGGAGTTTTCCCAGCATATTGTCATGGCGCTGGGCCCCGCCTCTTGTAAACAATTAGCCCTCGCGGATCGCATTGTGTTTCCCTTGCGGCATTCACGGCTCGCTCGGGAGAGGAACTCTCTCTCTCTCGCTCTCTCTCGCTCTCTCTCTCTCTCTCTATCTCTGCTCTTCTCTCCAACTGCAAGTTCGGCGGCGAAACCGAGACCTGCCACTCCCCCTTGCCCCCGCCTACACCAACCACGGTGTCTGTGGGAATAATGGCCTCCCCGCCTTGTACTCACTTGACGCAAGGAATTAGCTGTAGTCAATGGGACTGTGAGACGAGTCGGCTACGTGTTTGCTCTCAAGTTTGTGCGGTTTGTTATGCTGGCCTCCGGCTTGCCAGCAACAGCGGGCCAAGTCCACTTCTCGCACAGCGCGGTTCCCGCAACAATTCTGGTTGTGGCCAACTGTCTGCCGAGTTTGCTGGATACACTAGTAGTCAAATCTTTCAAACAACAATGCCTGTACATCACTTAAAAAAATAAATATTGATAGTTACCAATTATTTCAAAATATTTAAAATTAATTTTAAAATCATTAATATTCTTGTTATATCTCTTTGTTTAGCTGCCCTGACTGGTAAAAAAAACACTGAGGTATATATTAACACACAAAATCAGTGGTGTCCAACAGTTTTTATACAAAGTGACGCAACCATTATTGTGAACTTTGCCGCGGGCAGCAAGCGCATAACTCACAACATGCATAGATTTAAGGAAATAAATACGTATGATGCAGGTTTTTATTAATATAAAGCAATGTTTAATCACACTAAGAAATTACAAAAAATTCCGTACATACCGAAAGAAATTGATGATTCTTTCGATACCCTGAATAGTATTTATATTACACAAATAATTCTGCGAGCCGCATAGCATGAAACGACGTGCCGCAAACGGCCCGTGGGCCACGAGTTGGAAACCCCTGAAGAAAATCACAGGGAGCTGAACAGCAAAAGCTAAAACAGTTCTTTTCCTTTTGAAATTTTCGATCAGCTGTATGGATTTTTATGTAAATGACGTTGCTGCATTAGGTATTGAGTTATTATTTAGTCACGTCATTAAATTCACTGTAATATTACTTCTTCAACGCATTTGTTTTTGTTTTGTAAGGGTTTTAGTTATTTTTACTCCGGCATCTAAAAAACTGTGAAGGAAACACGCAAACGAAAACGTTTCATTACGTAAAATTATATCAGTACCTGTGTGCCCGAATTGAGAAACGTTTCCGATAGATACGATTTGGGGAGTTAAAGTTTCCGCCAGAAACATTAATTATTTAATAATTCGCTGTTGAATTATTCTCATGGCGTGCGGTATCAACGAATCGCATTTATCTGAATATTTGCTTCCTCATCAGAGATGCAGTCCTTTGGCTTGTGTCAAATATATTTAAATTTCCATTTTTCATCCAAAACAACATTTTCCTTAAGTGTTGCTCCTAAAAGAACCAGCCAATTATAAACATAATTTACATTTAATATTAAGTTTATTTAACAGCGACTTAACGTAACAAGTAATTTAAAGTACACTGCGTGGCACCCTATAAATAAGAGACTCATTCTACACCTTTCTGAAAAAAAACACGCGTGTATTCTTGATACTAGCTTGCGCCGAATAAAGGAAAAAACCGCGCTGCTGTCCTCAAATATCACACATTAAAAAACCAAATAATTTCTTTTTTTCTTTTGTTACAGGAACGGGGAAGCTGTTAAACCTTCTTAAACGGAACCTCCTCAAATAAAGCGGACTCAAAAATGTGTTAGCCACTCGATGCTTACGGCGCAGTGTCTGCTCACGTCGAGCTTATTAACAGTTGTTTTTCTATTGATAATGATGTTTTCGTATATAAATAAACATTGCAATAGAACATAACAATTACTATACACGTTTATCCTTTGCATAAATTTCATGGAAAGACAAGAAAAATGTACACACAGGTGACAAAAGTCATGGGAAAGCAATATGCAAATATACAGATGGCAGTAGTATCGCGTACAAAATGTATAAATGGGCAGTGCATTGGTTGGGCTTTCATTTGTAGTCAAGTGATTCACGTGAAAAGGTTTCTGACGTGATTATGGCCGCACGATGGGACTTAACAGACTTTGAACGCGGAATGTTAGTTGGAGCTAGACGCATGGGACATTCCATTTCGGAAATGGTTACGGAATTCAACATTCCGAGATCCACAGTGTCAAGAGTGTGCCGAGAATACCTAATTTCAGGCATAGCATCCCACCATCCACAACGCAGTGGCCGACCGCCTGCACTTAATGACCGATACCAACGACGTGTGCGCAGAATGGTCAGTGTTAACAGACAAGCAACACTGCGTGAAATAACCGCAGGAATCAATGTGGGACGTACGACGGACGTGTCCGTCAGGACAGTGCGGGGAACATTGGCTATACTGGGCTATGCCAGGAGAAGACCGACTCGAGTTCCTTTACTAACAGCACGACATCGCCTGCAGCTCCTCTCCTGGGCTCGTGACCATATTGGTTGGACACTAGACGACTGGAAAACCATGGCTTGGTCAGATGAGTCCCGATTTCAGTTGGTAAGAGCTGATGGTAGGCCGACCCCACGAATCCATGGACCCAAGTTGCAAACAAGGAACTGTGTAAGCTGGTGTGGGCTGTTTTTACACGGAATGGACTGGGTCCTCTGGTCCAACTGAACCGATCATTGACTGGGAAGGGTTTGTTCAGATACTCGGAGACCACTTGCAGCCATTCATGGCCTTCATGTACCCAAACAACAGTGGAATTTTTATGGATGACAATGCGCCATGTCAGCGGGCCGCAACTGTTCGCAATTGGTTTGAAGAACATTCTGGACAATTCCAGCGAATGATTTGGCCACCAAGATCGCCCGACATGAATCCCATCGAACATTTGTGGGACATAATTGAGAAGTCAGTTAGTGCACAAACTCCTGCACCGGCAACCCTTTCGCAATTATGGACGTCTATAGAGGCAGCATGGCTCAATATTTCAGCCGGGGACTTCCAACGACTTGTTGAGTCCATGCCACGTCGAGTTGCTGCACTTCGCCGGGCAAAAGAAGGTCCGACACGATATTAGGAGGTATCCCATGACTTTTGTCGCATCAGTGTTTATCCTATGAATATTTGCAGTATTAAAACGAATATAAACTTATACTCTTGAATTTATACTGTAGATATGAAACTGCGTGTTTTCCGGAGTGGAAAAGGTTTCTCAGAAATGTATAGAGACTTTTCAATGTGTCACCATTTATCTAATTAAGTATACATTACACAAGTGGTACGTTGTTTTCCATTTGAGTCCATAAGTCCATCTTACTAGCATTTTAATACAAAAATATGACTATAAACAAAAATTCGTTGAAGAATTCCAAATATCAAAATAGCAAAGGATGTAGGGAAATTTTTGGTTTATTGCTTCACATGTGTACACGTTATGTTTAAGTAAAACTAAATATGCTAGGTTTATAATGCGAAAAAGTATTACTAATAATAAATGGAAGTTTGTTTTTTCTTAAGGGCAAATTATATTTTGATGCTTTGACTTCCTTAATGTTGGCATTACTTTCACATAGTAAGCAATATTAAATTATAGATATTATTTAAGTAAAGCTATATTAATACTACCTATGTTGAATATGGCGATTACGTGGGCAATGACAGCAAGGTATTATTTTTTCCTTTAATTTTAAAATTATGAGTATAAATTCTTAGGCCGATGTGAACCAATATAAAATGATGATGAGGTAATAATACTATATTTACGCCTTTACGTATTACGGTGCTTTATTTCGTCTCATTTTCGTCTTGATTTTGACGTACGTGCTTTTACTGTATCATTTAAAAACTATCATCAATGTTCGCCACACATCAATATTAAAACCTAAAATTAAAAACATTAATAAAGTAATGTAAATAAAACTTCAAAAATACATAAACAATTACCTTCATGCATGTCCGCTGTTTACTGCGGAGAAGGTTATGTGAGAATACAAGATTGTTTGGTAGTCTTCCTGCGATAGTTGTAGCCTCAAGTAAATGGTGAGTAGTCTATTCTGTACATTACCACCAATGAATATTAACCAAATGGCAGTGGATTTAAGTTCATCAGATAAGTAAGAAATTGCGTTGTTAGGAATTAGTGAGACAATAAATATAGTAATTAAATCGCGCAGGAAAATATCAGTTGTCCTAACAGTTCAATACAGCGGTTCCACTGGACCAAGAAAAAGTTTTCAAATGTTTCAAAGTCTAACCCAAAGTGCTTCAATTATTGAAAAATGACTTTTTTTTTTACTTTTAACACCAGCGATTTTAATGTTTAAGGAAATATATTTTTAACAGGAATATCGTTGTTAGACTTACCAAGTGGCGTAAGTGCCACAAAGGCAATTTTACAGGAGAGCACTTTAAAGAAAAATTACATAAAATGCACCCATCTGATTTAATGAGTAATATAGCGGTGTACAAGGTAATGGGCCATTAAGTAAAATATATTGGTGTTTCATTAAATAGAACAATATGTTGGTGTTTATACCACATTATGAAATGTTCTATAGCTGCAGCCATTTTGCATAAAAAAGGGCCTAAATGGAGATACGCCAGTTCGACTGTCCTGAATGTCTAGGTATTGTATCATTATTGGTAGTTACACCAATATATTAATGTTTTGAATAAAGAAATAACAACGCAATTACATTTTAGCCACGCTAAGGGCACACCACAGGTATAAAAAATGTGAAATTTGACGTATAAAACTAGACTATAGCGCTCGTTATAGTGTTTTTCATTAAGGTAATACTGACGCAGCACAGCAGTGTTATCTTAAAAGTCACTTATTTATAGCAGATGTCTTCAGGGGCTGTGCAAGGTGTGGTAGCCATCTGTAGAACTACTAATACACAGGATACGAACCACAGGATTGGCGCCAACACAAAGTGTGACCTAGTCATTCTACTTTTCGTAGGCCAAAGGTGGTAGTAACATTGAGTTTGGATACGGCGTGTTTCGTGGTATCCAAAGCTTTACGCTTGAGTGATGGCCTCTCATAGGTAGCACCAGTGAGACTACTTTTGATGTAAATACAGTTTACATCGTCTTTTATCACCAAAACATCACAGATCGCAGTCCATTTGGCTGGTTTTCCCTAGTAGTAGAATAAAAGTGTTATCTTGGGACAGTGTTTTTTAAATGGGATTATGCAGGGCCTGCAGAATCGCGGCTGACTCGGGTTGGCTCGGCAGCAGTTGCTTAGCTCGAGATTTATACACTGGAGAGCCAAAAACACTGATATAGGCGTGCGTATGCAAATAACAGAGGTATGGAACCAATCAGAGTTACGCGATGCGGTCGGTAGCACCTATAAAAGACAACAAGCGTCAGGCAAAGTTGCTAGATCGGTTACTGCTGCAACAAAGCAGGTTATCAAGATTTAAGTGAGTTTGAACGTGGTGTTATAGTCGGCGCACGAGAGATGGGACATAGCATCTCGGAGGTAGAGATAAAATTTGGATTTTCGCGTACGACCATTTCACGAGTGTACCGCGAATATCGGGAATCCGGTAAAACATCAAATCTTCAACATCGCTGCGGCCGGAAAAATATCGTGAACGAACGGGACAAACGACGACTGACGAGAATCATTAAACCTGACAGACGTGCAACTCTTTCTCAAATTGGCGCAGATTTCAATGCTGGGGCATCAACAAGTGCCAGCGTGCAAACTATTCAATAGACCATCAATGATATGGGCTTTCGGAGCCAAAGGCCAACTCGTGTACCGTTGTTGACTGCACGACACAAAGCTTTATGCCTCGCCTGAGCCCGCCAACACCGCCATTGGACTGTTGATGACTGGAAACACGTTGCCTGGTCTGACGACTCTCGTTTCCAATTGTATTGGGCAGACGGACGTGTACGGGTATGGGGACATCCTCATGAATCCATGGACCCTACATGTCAACAGGGGACTGTTAAAGCTGGTGGAGGCTCTGTCATGGTATGGGGCGTGTGCAGTTGGTGTGAAATGGGACCCCTGATACGTCTAGATACGACTCTCACATGTGACAGATACGTAAGCATCCTGTCCTGTCATCTGCACCCATTCATGTCCAATTTGCATTCCGACGGACGTGGACAATTCCAGCAGGACAATGCGACACCCCACACGTCGAGAGGTGATACAGAGTGGCTTCAGGAACACTCTTCTGACTTTAGACACTTCCATTGGCCATCTAAATTACCAGACATGAACATTATTGAGCAAATGTGGGATGCCTTGCAACGTACTGTTCAGAAGAGATCTCCACCGCTTTGCAGTCCTATGGATTTGTGGACTGCCCTGCAGGATTCATGGTGTGAATTGCCTCCTGCATACATTCAGACATTAGTCGAGTCCATGCCACGTCGTCTTGCGGCACTTCTATGTGCTGGCGGGGGGCCTACACGTTATTAAGCAGGTGTACCAGTTTTTTTTTTTTTTTTGGCTCTTCAGTGTATTTGGGATCATTCTATTCCCAAGGTTCTTGCCCAAGCCATTAAAACAGAGGTTGAGTATTTTATTCTCGCGAAAAATAAAAACAAGTGATGATTTTAATGTAAATATTTTTACTTAAAGCACTTGTACCTATTCGTGTTTGCTGGTGTAACAGTGATATGACTGCACACACTTTTTCCGACTCTTCATTATCAGGAAACCAATGTAACTAATATAGACAACAGATAGCCGCAAAGGTGCTGTCACCTGCTTTGAGGAAGTTAATAAAGTTGATACATTTGTCGTTATCTCCCCATAAGCTTGCATACTGCCCATATGAACATCGGGAAGAAAGCCAGATGTAATAAGGGTGTCACCCATCCCTCTACCGTCAATGTATCACAAAGAAAACAGCAGGCTTATTGTGTAGCACCAACGCTATGTTGCTTCTCGGTGCATTTGGTTTATTCTACTTGTAAGATGCGCCTCGTTTCTCGCGAGTGTTTTTGTACGCACAAAATTTCTTCGGATGCTAAAAATTACATCTGTGCAATATGTTGCTTCAAGGGTATTACTTCAGAGGCTTCTCTTCGGCTGCTCTTTTGTCGCAAAATACCACGTTGCACAATACTGCTCCTTAAGTTCACCGCCTTGTCTGTTTATATTTCAGCGTTGATTTTCTCAAACAGATTCACACTGGTGAGTTTGTAAACAAAGCAATATACTGTGGTGTGAAACATTCGCAAACGTGGGATGTAAAAGAGATTAAACAATCGGATTCCATACAGTACATAAGCAGTAATTTGCAACACCTCTATAGTTGGCACCAACTTTCAATACAATATTACCCTCGTATTTTTTTGGGGGGTTATGACATGGATATGTTTCACGGTAGAAATTACCTTTTGTTTAACGTTTCTATATATGCAATTCTAGGTTACTAGGTTTAAGGCCCACAATATAAGTGTTTACCACAATATTCAATTCCAGTTTAAATTACAGCACCTTTGTGGCACGTATTTTGCTTTCTGCTGGAAAGTCCGTTGTGGCTATCATAAGTCCACTGCTCAGAAAACTGGAATATGGTTTAATTGTTTTTATTAATTAAATGATTAATAAGAATTTTGAAAGTGTATAATTTATTTTATATTTCCTTATACTTACTGGATTCTTCTTGATATCTATTTTAGTAACTGTGCTAATTAAATTAATTAAATCAAAATAATTTTTAAAAGGTTTGTTGTCAGATTTGATATTTTCTTTCTATTTTCCATAGAGCAATATACGAAGAGTATTGTTGAGTCCTTCTCAAGTGTAATTTTTAGTTAATATGCCACAACAATGTATTTAATTAGTAGCCTTATTTAATAATTGCTTAATTTTCGGAATACCGAAATTTTCCGACATGTGGTAAATATTAGGTAGGGGTACGACTCGACGATGTAAGACAATTTTATAGGCGCAGTTGATAATAATTTCCGTACCGCTTAGGAAACAGATACCAAACAAAACAATATGTCGCATTAACCCTTAATCAATTTGTAAGCATACTCAAAGCATTTACTCTTACATTTTGTTAAACCTTGCTTACTATTACCACCAGTGTTAAATGAGAATGCTTCATCATCTTTGCATCTAATTTCAGTCCACATAGTCATTGTCAGGGTTAATCACAAACACACCGAACATACAGAAATACCATCATAACGACCATAATTTCCTACCAATATAACGACCATACCACTAGCACATTCCAAACATACTTCAAACTGGATCCAGTCGAGCGTAAATTACCTCAGAATCCAAAGGTAACTGCAGCTCTCCATGTACTCTTGCTCGCCGAAATTTTACTTTAATGATCATTTTTAGCAGCATGCTTTCAGTACTGCCTTGAGAAGGTTATCAGAAATAAAAGCATTAAGGCCTGAAACAAAAAAAAAAATTCAATTTAAAATGATATATTTTTTGCTTATTACAGGTACGATAATCAAATGTCTGAGTCTATTCGCAAGTATCTTCAGATAATATTTAGCTGATGTTATTTCCTTCTGCCATATTTAATGCAAACACGTTGGGGAGATGTGCGAATTTGTTCGGGAAAACCACGATGGTCTTCATCAGCACTGCCTTCAATATCGTCA
The DNA here is from genome assembly GCA_002778355.1 of Clitarchus hookeri. Taxonomy (NCBI): domain Eukaryota; kingdom Metazoa; phylum Arthropoda; class Insecta; order Phasmatodea; family Phasmatidae; genus Clitarchus; species Clitarchus hookeri. Next base: position 269,947 of record NQII01000731.1, read on the forward strand.
TCACATACTTCCTCTTGAGCATAGACAACGCCGAGTTCCCTTCTCATCGCAGTCCAAGTCTCGCTGCAGACAGCAGTCTCCATAGCTCCTGATGCTATATTATTATTTTAATAGACTTCTACCATTTTATCAAGAGTACTCTATAAAATATTTTTTCGGTAATCTTCCTAAACTGTACTGGAAGTTTTTAACCCCTTGAAAATTTGCCACATTTGAGGCTGAAAATATAGCTTCTACTATAGTGTGTTGTTAATTTCACTGCGCCTTTCAATCTTTCGTTAACAAATGTAGGAAAGTTGTCATGGATGTATGGGAAATATCTTTACCATTAGTGCTCTTTCAATACGTCTATTATTAAGTATCATATTTTCTAAATATTTCTCTTATGCACCAACTGGCTGTATCGTACGCATAGTGCATAGCGCAGTGGCAGGAGGAAGTAATTGCAACAGACTGCGTTCGGTACACGAAGGAACACTACTCTTTATAAGTTTATTCAAGATATCGATTGGAGAGAACTTTCCACAACAGTAATCGCAGCTGAACATTACCATTGCGACATGTTACATTACTTGCGGTTCGTTTCGCGATGTGATTCGTGAATGTTGATGTGTTTCACGAAAAACTTTGTGGCATGAATTTAATGCGCAAATATTTTTCACGAAGATTTTCACGAATATACTTGCGTCATGTTGCGACGACTTGAAAGACTATATGTTGGAAGGCCAAGGCTTCCGAGTATTTCCTAGTTGAGCTGAAAAATGTGGGGACCATGCATTTTCTCATATAAAATACATTGTCCCAGAAGTAACATTTTTTACTACTAATGATCATACAATGATGGGTTATAAGTTAAACTTTTGCGTAGATGACGAGTATCTTACAAGTAGGCTAGTAATTTCATTTATTTTAACACTGAGTATAATTTATCAACGCCAGCTTCCCTTCGTAATAATACTGCATCTCCGAACTATTCCCGGCATCTCGTGCGTTTTAAAATGGTGATCAGTCATGCAATATTAAGACTTACATATAGAAATACCCTCACTCAACTTTTATTAATGCGGAGAAAAATACAAAAGTTAATTATGATGTATTGTAAATTGGAGATAACTAATGTATCAATATAAAAAATGCAAACGTTTTGCAATTATAGAATTCTCATCATATACGAATAACACGTGTTAAAATAAAACATACTCGTGCATAGTCCACGTACCATTTACTTTATTATACGTGCTTCAGCACATAACATACTTTGTACATCCAAATAATACAGACAGCAGAGAAATACTGTGATGTTTCCACTCTATTGGAGCTTTAAAAAACTATTTACGTAATTTAAAACATAGCTCACATACAAAGGATAGTAAATTGATAATTTTAAAACATGTAGACACATGAACAATTTGTGTAAACCATAACTAAATGAGATCAGCTTTAATATATAAAAATATTTATGTTTTCACAACGACAATAATGAAGTTATGCAGTGTGAAAATATATACTTAAATGTATACATAGCATAGATCTAATAAAATTTCCAAACTTGTTTTTGTCGAATCGTTTTTTTTGACGGTGATTATAAACTTGTAATCATTATTTTGATTCTTTAAGTTAATTATATATTTACAAGGCGATTGACAGTGTGTGTCAGAATTTATAATAGTTGAGAGGTGATTACTTTCATAGTAAACCATTATTTATAATTTTTTTTTGTATAGATATTTTGTTGACGTAGAGAAATGTAGTTTTTGAAGCAGGTGTGCACATTTTGCCTAATATGGTACTGACTTGTAATTTCAGATACCTTGAAATGCGTATGTACAATGAGGTACCTAATACCTACCTCACAAGGCACTTAGAGAACCACTGTGCAAGTCATTTGTCAGCCAAACGCGACAGTGCGGAGAATGCGGCGTGCACGGAACCTGCTGTCGTCACTAGCGCGTCCGTTATGAGACGATGTTTATCTGACCGTAATATGAAAACAATCAATCAGCTCAGATTGACATGTTACCTTTCAAAGGACCTCGTTGATTACTGGCCGCAAATTAATTTGATTAGTACAAAGGCTTTTTTTCTCTGTGGACCGAGCCCGTGCTCCGTGCCACGTTGGGGCGGGAAAATAGCTTTGAACAGCGCCGTTGTTTCGCAACACATTAGTCGCAAAGGGATCTGGATAAATAAAGGGTAGGATGTGGGTTTGTGTGTCAACATGCTACGGCTGCTCGTCGTCTCTGGTTTAGAATGTGACAGCGAGGTTTTTTGAAAATAATACAAAAATTTTGATAATTAACAGAGATAAAATATTTTGCCTTAACTTGTATTCTGAAACGAATTAATGCAACTAAGTACACTGTTATTTTAATATAATATGCCTGTCCTCGGTCAGGAAAGAGTATATATAAATAATAAATTTATCGAGGTGAGACTAAGAATTTATATTTGCCTTTTCATGTAACATATAACCCCTAGAGTCTATATGTATAATATTTTTATCTTCTTCTGTCTTAATAGTTAAATATTTACTAGCGGAGAGGAGAAATTTGGGAGGCTCTTAACATCGAGGCTGATGAGGGTGAAGTGAGGTGAGTATGGAGCAGCGCCACAATGCAATGGCAGGGAAAACGGGAGATCCCCGAGAAAACACGCCGACCAGCGGCATCGTCCAGCACGATTCCCACATACGAAAATCTGGGAATCGAACCCGGTTCGCCTTTATGGGAGGCGAGGCCACGGCCCCCAAACACGAGTGAACAGTCAATCAAATTTAGACAAAGGCAAAAACTAAATTTAGTTAACTCACAAAAATATCGTACTCTATAATATCGTTGTTTAAACGTGTTTCTCGATACCCCTTGATTTCCCTGAATGTTTTTGCGTGCAGAACGCGCGTTGTTACCGCGATTTAGACTGAGTGATGATACTAGCTAGCATTATGACATTTGTTGCCTAAATCCCGCGACTGGAACACATTCTGAGAAATGTGCTTCTGAATATAGCCGAGCGTAGGCCGTGCTTGCAGAGTTCAACTACACAGCATAGCTGACTACAGCACCTGGAACGTGATTGCAGTGTGCTCAGCAGACAACAACTGCCAAGTTTTCCTTTCCAACTTTATGTTAATACTGTGACTACATTATAAATAACACATTTTCCGAATACTCGAAAGCCCCAGCTGGACAAATGAAACTTGGAATTTCCTGCGATATGCAGATATTTTACATTCTGATAACGAAAAACTTTAAACTTTTAGTTTAAAATACACCTATTGTAATACACATGTTATACATTACATTTAAATTAAACTTATTAATTATTTGAATAAGATATTATCACTTATAAAAAAACTGATTACACTTCGTTAAAATTCGTGATACTGGGGTTAATATCGTCCACAGAAATGCGTTGCACGAATGTAAACAGGAATACATTGCTGAGTGCTGCGTTGCTTTAAAGTGCTCATCAAAGCACATAAAAGTAAATACACTGCATTGGTTATAATGTCTGAATTTCACATTTATTATAAATCTGATATTTTGTACACTATAACCCCACTCATTGTTAGGAACTTTCAGGTATTTTATTACGTTTCATAGCTCTTGCTTTTGAAGTTCTTAAATGCTCTCAGAGGAATGGCTTGCAGGTAATTTTAGAAAAGTTCCTACGCACTCGTTTAATATAGCTTGTATTATAGAAGCCTTCTAATAAAAACTAACTCACGAGAAGTGATACACTATTTCATGTGGTTGCCCAGCAGAATTTCTAGTTTCCATCAAACCACGATGCAAACTATTCTAGGCATAATCCTATTTGAAAACAAAAACACGGGGAAAAATTTAAAAACATTAAAGTTTCCGAGCGGTGAAATCTTCCAAGGTTTTAAAACAGGCGAATCTCTTAAACCATTACCTTTCGATGTGGAAAGTATCAGATTCGATTCCCTTCTGAGAAACAATTGGTGTACTCGTAACGTCATTTTGACATTGAAGTATTTGTACAGACAAGCCTCTCTTCGCAATATACACATACACAGGACGCCAGCCAACATGAAGAGGTCTTAGTACTAGAAGGCGTGTGATGGCACCCATGTGGCTGTCTGTTGTCCGTTGAAGTATTTGTACAGACGAGCCTCTCCTCGCGCTATACACATTCGCAGGACGCCAGCCACCATGAAGAGGTCTTAGTACTAGAAGGCGTGTGATGACACCCATGTGGCTGTCTGTTGTCCGTTGAAGTATTTGTACAGACGAGCCTCTCCTCGCGCTATACACATTCGCAGGACGCCAGCCACCATGAAGAGGTCTTAGTACTAGAAGGCGTGTGATGACACCCATGTGGCTGTCTGTTGTCCGTTGAAGTATTTGTACAGATAAGCCTCTCTTCGCGATATACACAAGCGCAGGACGCCAGCCACCATGAAGAGGTCTCAGTACTAGAAGGCGTGTGATGTAACCCATGTGGCTGTCTGTTGTCCGTTGAAGTATTTGTACAGACGAGCCTCTCTTCGCGATATACACATGCGCAGGACGCCAGCCACCATGAAGAGGTCTCAGTACTAGAAGGCGTGTGATGGCACCCGTCTGGCTGTCCGTTATCTGTTGATGTATTTGTACAGACGTGCCTCTCTTCGCGCTATACATATGCGCAGGACGCCAGCCAACATGAAGAGGTCTCAGTACTAGAAGGCGTGTGATGGCACCCGTGTGGCTGTCCATTGCTCGTTGAAGTATTTGTACAGACGAGCCTCTCTTCGCGATATACACATGCGCAGGACGCCAGCCACCATGAAGAGGCCTCAGTACTAGAAGGCGTGTGATGGCACCCGTGTGGCTGTCCGTTGTCTGTTGATGTATTTGTACAGACGAGCCTCTCTTCGCGCTACACATATGCGCAGGACGCCAGCCAACATGAAGATGTCTTAGTACTAGAAGGCGTGTGATGGACCCGTGTGGCTGTCCGTTGTCCGTTGAAGTATTTGTACAGACGAGCCTCTCTTCGCGATATACACATGCGCAGGACGCCAGCCACCATGAAGAGGCCTCATTACTAGAAGGCGTGTGATTGCACCCATGTGGCTGTCTGTTGTCCGTTAAAGTATTTGTACAAACGAGCCTCTCTTCGCGATATACACATGCGCAAAACGCCAGTTACCGTGAAGAGGTCTCAGTACTAGAAGGTGTGTGATGGCACCCATGTGGCTGTCTGTTGTCCGTTGAAGTATTTGTACAGACGAGCCTCTCCTCGCACTATACACATGCGCAGGATGCCAGCCACCATGAAGAGGTCTTAGTACTCGAAGGCGTGTGATGGCACCCATGTGGCGTTCTGCTCTCCGTTGAAGTATTTGTACAGACGAGCCTCTCTTCGCGATATACATATGCGCAGGACGCCAGCCCACATGAAGAGGTCTCAGTATTAGAAGGCGTGTGATGGCACCCATGTGGCGTTCTGCTCTCCATTGAAGTATTTGTACAGACGAGCCTCTCTTCGCGATATACATATGCGCAGGACGCCAGCCCACATGAAGAGGCCTTAGTACTAGAAGGCGTGTGATGGCACCCATGTGGCTGTCTGTTGTCCGTTGAAGTATTTGTACAGACGAGCCTCTCCTCGCGCTATAGACATGCGCATGACACCAGCCACCATGAAGAGGTCTCAGTACTAGAAGGCGTGTGATGTAACCCATGTGGCTGTCTGTTGTCCGTTGAAGTATTTGTACAGACGAGCCTCTCTTCGCGATATACACATGCGCAAAACGCCAGTTACCGTGAAGAGGTCTCAGTACTAGAAGGTGTGTGATGGCACCCATGTGGCTGTCTGTTGTCCGTTGAAGTATTTGTACAGACGAGCCTCTCCTCGCGATATACACATGCGCAGGACGCCAGCCACCATGAAGAGGCCTCATTACTAGAAGGCGTGTGATTGCACCCATGTGGCTGTCTGTTGTCCGTTAAAGTATTTGTACAAACGAGCCTCTCTTCGCGATATACACATGCGCAAAACGCCAGTTACCGTGAAGAGGTCTCAGTACTAGAAGGTGTGTGATGGCACCCATGTGGCTGTCTGTTGTCCGTTGAAGTATTTGTACAGACGAGCCTCTCCTCGCACTATACACATGCGCAGGATGCCAGCCACCATGAAGAGGTCTTAGTACTCGAAGGCGTGTGATGGCACCCATGTGGCGTTCTGCTCTCCGTTGAAGTATTTGTACAGACGAGCCTCTCTTCGCGATATACACATGCGCAGGACGCCAGCCCACATGAAGAGGTCTCAGTATTAGAAGGCGTGTGATGGCACCCATGTGGCGTTCTGCTCTCCATTGAAGTATTTGTACAGACGAGCCTCTCTTCGCGATATACATATGCGCAGGACGCCAGCCCACATGAAGAGGCCTTAGTACTAGAAGGCGTGTGATGGCACCCATGTGGCTGTCTGTTGTCCGTTGAAGTATTTGTACAGACGAGCCTCTCCTCGCGCTATAGACATGCGCATGACGCCAGCCACCATGAAGAGGTCTCAGTACTAGAAGGCGTGTGATGTAACCCATGTGGCTGTCTGTTGTCCGTTGAAGTATTTGTACAGACGAGCCTCTCTTCGCGATATACACATGCGCAGGACGCCAGCCACCATGAAGAGGTCTCAGTACTAGAAGGCGTGTGATGGCACCCATGTGGCTGTCTGTTGTCCGTTGAAGTATTTGTACAGACGAGCCTCTCCTCGCGCTATAGACATGCGCATGACACCAGCCACCATGAAGAGGTCTCAGTACTAGAAGGCGTGTGATGTAACCCATGTGGCTGTCTGTTGTCCGTTGAAGTATTTGTACAGACGAGCCTCTCTTCGCGATATACACATGCGCAGGACGCCAGCCACCATGAAGAGGTCTCAGTACTAGAAGGCATGTGATGGCACCCGTGTGGCTGTCCGTTATCTGTCGATGTATTTGTACAGACGTGCCTCTCTTCGCGCTTTACATATGCGCAGGTCGCCAGCCAACATGAAGAGGTCTTAGTACTAGAAGGCGTGTGATGGACCCATGTGGCTGTCTGTTGTCTGTTGAAGTATTTGTACAGGCGAGCCTCTCTTCGCGATATACACATGCGCAGGATGCCAGCCACCATGAAGGGGTCTCAGTACTAGAAGGCGTGTGATGGCATCCATGTGGCTGTCTGTTGTCCGTCATGAGAATTAGTTTCGTGTTTGTAATTTTCGTTAATGGTTTGTGTAACTACTCAGTAATGATCGCAACAGTGCTTGACTCCGCGCTGCTATACCTGTTGGCACGAATATATAAAATAATAACATATTAGAATACTTTATCGTTGTGTGCAGCAGAAATGGGAGCTTCGCGTAAAATGTTAGACCCGTAGCTTCTTCAGTGACGTGTCTCTTTCGAGAGCCTTACGTAACATGTTAGGCTCTTTTATCGTCGTGTGCAGTAGAGATGGGACTCTCGCTTAACATGGTAGGTCCCTTATCATCATGCGCGGTGGAGATGGGACCCTCGCTTAACATGTTAGGCTCCTTTATCGTTGTGTGTGGTGGCGTCCTTTATGATAGGCCACCATCTTCATCCGAGACTGTTTCAAGAGCCTCGCTTAACATGTTAGGCATGACCTTGACCTTGACTGTTGATTATTATCTCGTATAATGTATCATATGACCATTGACCACAATTTCACTCTCATAACATGTTGGGCACCTTTATAATTGTCAATGGCAGCATCTTTTATTACAAACTTCTCACTTCGTCGAAATTGGATGACAAGGGGCAATGATCACAAACATTCTTTGGCCTTGTGCTGTCTTATCAGTGATGGGACCCTTTGAAGAACCTCACATAACCAATCAGAGTCATGCCCCTTTCGAGATGTCAGCAGTGATGTCTATGTTATGAATTTGACTACCGTATCTTAAACATGTCGGCAATTACAGTCAAGTATGCTTCTAAGTATGTATAGGGCATAAATGGCTGTGAAAATTTGCGTGGTCGGGAATGATACCTACGTTATGATTAGGTGATGTCTGTGTCACAATTTTAGTAGCTTTATCTTAAACAGTTCAGAACTTATGTTTAACTATGCTTATAAATAATCTTAGGACGTAAATGACCATGCAGTCTTTTAAGTTTTCGGGGTGTAACATATATTATGAATTTGATAGCTCTATCTTCAACAGGTCGGAAATTATATCCAACTATGCTTTTAAATATGCATAGGGCGTAAATGACTCTACAATCATTTTCGTTGTAGGGGGTGATGTGTATGTTTCGAATTCGGTGACTCTATCTTAAATGTTTCGGAAATTATGGACAACTATGCTTTTAAGTTCGCATAAGACATAAATACATATGTAGTAATTTTCGTTGTCGGGGGTGATCTATATGTTGTGAATTTGGTGACTATCATAAACAGTTCGGAAATTACTGTCAACTATGCTTATAAGTTCGCATAGGTCATAAATTACTCTGAAAATTTTCGTTGTCGTGTGTAGTGCATGTATTTGAAATTTGACAACTATATCTTAAACAATTTGGAAATTACGGTCAACTGTGCTTATGATGTGAGAAGTTGCATGACAGGGGGCAATGAACCCGAACATTCTTCAGGTAATATGAATGGTGCTAGCTTGTCAGTGACGAGACCCTTTTGAGTGCCTCGCGTAGCCAATCAGAGACGAGAGTCTCGCGCAGAATGTTAGGATGAGTCCTCAATTCCTTAATCCCTCATTCTCTAAAAAAAATAAGTCACATCCTCACATTGTGGGATTATTGGCGGAAATTGCGCAAGACATTTTTTTGGAGAAAAATTCGGACAATTTTGAGGGAAATTCGGTAAATTTTGACGTTTTAAGGGAAATATGGAAATTTTGAGGGGACAATAACGATATCCAAGGAGGCTACCATATGTCCCTCGTCCCCGCACCAGCACCGTGTATCTGAATCGGCTATTTGTAACTACTATTCTGCAGGTACCACGCACTTATCATCGTTCCTTCCACAACCCCCAAAGGCGAATGTGAGTTGCGGCTGATCGTAACCCAGATCATACACTGTAAAAAAAATTGGTAATTTTTAATAAGATGTTTGTAATTTTACAAATGCTTGTAACAGTACAAATATTTATCTTATAAAACTACTCGTTTGTAAAACTACAAGGGCCATGTTTGTAATAGACCTCAAGAAATGTTTGTACTGTACTGACCCGTATCCACGAGCTTCCGGAAAATGGCGTACACTCAACAACGTAGAACCATATATAGCTTTTTGTGCAAAAACTACGGCTGAAGTAAAGTGTAGTTGCGTGCAAAAAGAAATGTATTGCAAGTTTGAATAACATAAAAAACTTCAAAAAACTCAAATAATCATAATGAAACGACAATTTCAATAAAACGTGACAGAATTACTCATTAACTGTTAATGTTTCCTAGCTACACAGAACTCTTACATCGGCTCTCAAGACCTCGTTGTTAAGAGCCTTCCAAATTTCTCAACTCCACAACATAACTCTTAAAATGAAAAAAAACCTATTCTTCTTAATTAAATAATGTCCCTATTTTTTAGGTACCTTAAGATGTATTTAGTAAAAAAATTAGTGTCAATCATGTAAGTTAACTTGCTCTTGTAAAACTGTGGCCAGGTAACACAAGGGGAGTGGGTTATAGTTCCCGTGCTGGTAAAATGTAATTTTTTTCTTTAATTATATTTTGAAATATTATTTGTATTTATTTTCCGTTATTAAGTAATTACATTTGTTTTATAGAAGAAAAAAATATTTTTAATGCACACTTCTGAATTATGTAATTTGTAATACAAGACTATAATTTATTATTACAAATATATGTTTTACAGAATTTACAAGAAAACTGCTTGTAGTTTTACAAAGGATTTTCTTGGCAACTGGGTTTCCAAGGATTTTTCTTGTAAAAGTACAAAAAAATGTTTAGAGTGTATCGCCTGGCATGGGATGGGAGCGTCTTGGTCGAGCGCGCTCCGCGAGAAGGTGCTCACCAAGTCTGCGTCGCACGATCATCACTTGCGTACATGTTGATGCTGTGGCATGTCTGGAACAAGGTATAGAGATGCGCATGCCATTATTCACTGCCAGTAACCGTTTGCCATCTATTCGTGTTGACACTTGGTCTTATCTGCGCTGAGATGGATGTAGGGTCTGCCACTGCTGCCATCTTGGCTGGCGTATGTGCTGCGTGGACGTCCAGAACCTCGTCTACGGGTGTAGGTATGTTCTTCTCTCGTCTGTTGGCAGAACCACTGTACAACCGACGTTGCACGTCCAACTTGTGTGGCGATTCTCCGAAAGAATCATCCCACCACTTGAAAGGTTGGAATTGGAACCCTCATAATTTAATTTAGTTGGTTGTAGGAAGCACACGCTAGTCTTCGTATGTTTGCTCTAAACTTCTTCTTAGCATTGAACCTTCTGGCAGCGGGGATTGCCATTTAAAGAGTCGGCACAGATGCTGCTCCTGTAACCAGGCCAATACGCCACCTGCTGGTGGACGACATTGAAACCTTCTCCAGGCACTGATTGGCGAATGACATGTCGTCATGTTGCTGGCAAGCGAGGCTATTCTCTCCTTGCGCGTGCAAGTACAGTTAGCGCTATTGAGGGAAGACTTACTTCTACATTCTTGGGTGTTCTCTGCTTGTGTCCCATGCATGCCTCTCCCTCGACCGTGTAGGGCCTAACATTGCCGAAATCCATGTGAAGAGACAGGAGACTAGAGCGAATATATAAATTAATATAGTATCTGTACCTACTTCATTATTTTGATACAGTTGTCTTATATGTTGGTAAATTATATTGAACACTATTCCTACAAATTGACGATTCAAGATGTTGACAATTTAAGTCACAGTTAACTTCAAAATTTAAAGTTTTGCAAACTAAATTATTTCGTCTTCTACTGTGCTATAATAGGCAGAAAGTAGTCCTTCCTTTACCAGGAATGAATTAACAAATGTATGCTTGATGTTGGAACAAATTGTTAACAAGCCTAACCAACAGCGTGTTAGAAATATAAGGGACTCTTGTTATTGATAGCCATAGTTTCCCATTAATTACAGTCAACAACGTTAAACTGTTTTCTTTGCAATACACACATCATTTTTATACTGAACCTCGTGACTGAAAGGATTATATCCTGTAAATTCAGGACACGGTTTGCTTATTTACTGCAACATGTGTCTTAGTGACCACCAGACCACTTTATCACATGTACAAAATATGCCCCAAACTCCACAACAATGTCATTTAAGATGCACAAAAATTGTAGGCAAATAAGGAAATAATATCAATAGCAATTCATATTTCGTTTAAGGGAGTGACTGAAGAAAGTGAAAAAAACTAGTTTCCAATTAGAGTTTTAATTTCCAGGCACTTCTCATCTGTTTTTTTTTTGTACTTCCTCCGCCTCTAAGAATACAAAATATGAAATATAAACATGGTAGAAAAATAATGACTTTGAAAAAGGAGTGCAAAATATTATATATTTTATAAATTTACAATTCCCCAATTACTTTAAAACATTATAAAAATTTAAGAGTTTGCATATGTTAAAATAATGCAAATATACAAGTTACCTATATAATTATTGTCCACTGTCTCCCAACAGAAAGATTGTAGAGCACAAAAATTAACAAGTGGATACAATAATCTCCTTCCCAAGAAAATTTCAGTGCGCGTATGCTTGGTGGCATTACTAACAACATTATTAAAACATTGCATGAGAATATAGAGGATTTCATCCCAGCGCCTCTGGACATCCATCTAAAAACTTCTAACGCAAATCTTTATATTACGATGAAAACATTACACCAGATTGGTTTGTGGGTAATATAGCAAGGTCTGAACCATCTCAACACCCTAGGAGAACATAACGTCTCGAAATTTACAGTAAAGGAAATACTGCCTTCCTGGTAACAACAACTACAGGAGAACCAAACAAAGAAAATAACTGTTGCAAAATTACCTTGCAAATTTCTACACATTTTATGGTATAGAGGGGAAAGAAAGAATAAATTTTGCTAAAACTATCTTCTGGAACTAAAACATACACATATCTAGAAGAACTGCGGGGCAGAGGACCCATCACATTGAAATACACCCTTTCCCGCTACTGTATTAAAATGTTTTCCTTCTACTGGTTGATTGTTGGGTTTCGCCTGCTGACAGGCCAAAAAACTTCGTAAATCTGAGCATTGGTCTTATCTCTCCTCACATGCCCACCAAAGAAGAATTTGCGGTAGTACGAAAAAACCGTGTGACGCAACTCCACGGGAAACATTTTTCTAAATTTACCTTTCCTTGGCCGTTCTCTTAAATACCCTTTATACGTGGCATACCTAGAAACCCCATTTTGAATTTCTGCCCTCAGGTCCTAACATACCCGATCATTCGCCTGTTCTTTAAGATTGATAAATATTTTAGGGACATTTTGTAAGGTATTTATCCATTCCTCGCTTCCCGTCACCACTCCCTGTTCTTTACTCTGTATACCATCCCCAGACCCAGTTTCTAGCGAAATACATGCTGGTTCCATCTGTACCACGTCAAATCCCTCATCACAAAACATACGTGATAACACATCTGCGACGACTTTCTCATTACCCTTAATGTGATAAATCTCATACTTAAAACGAATAAGCGATCTGGCTAACTGTGTTGCAGGTTTTTTAGAGGACAGTATCCAACTTCGAGTCGTATTTTCCGTATACAGCTCGAAAAGAGCATGCTCTAAATAAACGGAAAAGCGTTCCATTCTCAATGTACATGCCAACACTTCTTTCCAAACGCCATGTACTTTCTTCCAGCAGGGGTTAAAATATTACTGACAAATGCTACCGCCACCAAGGAGCCATTTTTCTCCTGGCTTCATACAACCCTAATTGCTAGCGAACTAGCATAACAATAAATAAAATAACAATCATTAAAATCGGGCAAATGCAGCACAGGAAGATTCGTAATTTATTTCTTTAACAATCTGGAAGGCAGCCTGTTGTTTAAATGCTACGTTTTTGCATTTAAACATATTTAATTGTTCAGAGACCCTAGAAAAATCTGTAATGAATTTACTATAAAAAAAGACCATACCCAAAAATCATCGCTTCCCCTTAATATTTTATTGTATCGGAAAATTTTCAACTCCCTCAATTTTCTCCAGATCGGTGTGAAACGTTCCCTGTGAAATTATGAAACTTGAATTATAACATATTCCTCCGCCCAGCTGATTTTATCTGGGTTAATAGTTAGCTCAGTTTCCTACATAGCTTGAAGCATTTGCTTAATTTGGCTGATGTGAACTTCAAAATTATTACTGTAAATATACACATCATCGATGTAAGTAAAAACAAAATCATATATAAATTTATTTAAAACATTAAACAACAGCCTACTCATAGCCTGAGGTCCTGAATTTATGCCTAAAGGGAGTCTCATTTACCGAAACAACCCCTAACGGTTACAAAATGCTAACGGCTTACAGGAATTTGGAAGTAACTCGAACTGGAGAAATGCAGAGTTACAAAAAAAAAATTGTGAAATATTTACCAGATCCAAAATGTTGGAACACCGTATCAATTACTGGGACTGGATAAGGATCTAAATACACTAATGTTTGTGAAAAATACAAACACTAAGAAATATACATGTCAGTGAAATGAGCTTTATACCACAGATTAGGTACATGACAGTACACAATTTATAAGAATTACAGAACTGTACATGATATCTGTCCTTGAGAATTCTATATGGTGTGAAGTCCCCACGTGCTGCAATAAGGGTCCCTAAACGTCGTGGCATAGAAACGTGTATTAGTTCCGGGTTAATCTCCCTCCACACGGTTTGTATGCGAGTCCACAAACCATCAACAGTGGTTGCTGAAGGATCGTGACGAACAAGTCACCGACCAACCATATTCCAGACATGTTCGATGGGCGACACTTGAGGCGAACGTGCAGGCCAGGGAAGCAGTGGTACCCGTCGTTCATCGAAGAAGGCTTGCAAATTCCTTGCTACATGTGGCCGGGGCATTGTCCTGCTGAAATATGGCAAGTGGAGTCACCTGAAGGAGGGGCAGTACCTAGGGCTCTGAAACCTCCCTGAAGTTGCGATTTCTGTTCAGATTGTCCGCAAGATCGCATGTTGTATCCAATGGCTCCCCAAACCATCACACTTAGCATTTGTCTGCTATGCCGCTCCACAATGTAGGCTGCCAGATCGCGGCCGCCACGCTAGTGTCTAACACGTATACAGTCATTACTGTAGGTCAGGTTGAAGCGGGACTCGTCCGAAAACACTACATTTTGACACTAAGCATGCCAACGACGGCGTCCATGTGCCCATTGCAGTCTGTGGTATTTATGATTTCTGGACAATGGAAGCTGACGCAATGGTATGAGTGCCACCAGTCCAGCCCGCAGCAGACGGCATCAATCTGTCGATGCAGATAGGTCCACACCCATTGCTGTGCTCCAGTGTAGAACCAACACTGTGTACGAGGGTGTACGGTCATGCGGACAAGATGGCGGCCATCCCATGCTGTGGTCACATTGCGTGGTTCAGTACCCGCTCGTTGCTGTGTACAACCCTTTTCTATCCACTGGTTCCACACACACACATCACTTTTGTAGCAGCATGACCTGTACTAATGTCACAGTGTGACAAACTCGTTTCTCGGAGACCGATAATTCTGCCCCGTTCGAACTCACTCATATGCTACTATGGCGCCCTTTGACGTCAACAAGGCATACTGGCACTTGCTTTCACTTCGTTTGACGGCTCTTCACTGACTGAGCATGGCGAAACACTGATGTTTCCAGTCACACACGAGAGGGTGCTGCTGGGCCTACATGTATACCATTTCTCTGGTATCGTAATCACTTATTGCTGTTACACTCTTCTACACATCCTCAGAGTTTGGATTCATTCGGAACCTTCTTTCCGGGTGTTGCAGTTTCCACAAAGAATCGTGTAAACCTTTTCATTCACTTTCCTGTAATCACACATTAAACTATCTTTTCCAGGTGTTTTATTAGGAAGCAAGAAAGAAGGGCTTGCATACATAGTACTAACTGAATATTCCACTACACCCTGTTCTTTTAAATAATTGATAATCTGTTTGAAAGCCTGGATCTTTGGAGGTGGTATCCGTATGGCGAAGAGGTAACAGGTTCAATATCTTTTAATTTTAAAACTACAGGGTTTTGACTGCAATGCCCTTATTTACTGGAAATAACATCTGAAAATTCTTCCTGTATACTCTGTATCATTCGTAACTGCGCGTCCTCCTTTTGGACAGTATGTACTTTCCTAACATAAAATGATCTGATTTCTAAAACAATGGGAACCTCCAGAGAAAACCCAAATCTCAAACATTTATTACGCACATGTAAGCAACGCTGTGTCTTGGCCAGAAACTCTACCTCCAAAATTACCGGATACGACAACGTATCCAAAATTCTAAACTGAAATTTCCATGAAAATTACACAAATTTAATTTCAACGTTGGCAACAGCCTTAGACTCCACATTACCTCCGCCCGACATCAAAAATAGGTTTTCCAACAGGTCGATATTTGCATAGTACCAACAGGATTATCCCGTTACAACAACCCCCAATCATTAGAGACGTCGACACGCCTGAATCGATAAGTGCGGAAACGGTAATATTTACTATCCACGAAAACTAAAATAGATTGTTTTAAATGTGCAACATTGACATTTCCAACCCCAGAAAGCATTTTCCTGAATGCGCAGTGTCTCTCTATGTTACCTTCGTTTCCGCACGACAAATATCGGATGTGACGTATCCACTTGACCGCTCCTCTGGTCTATCTCGCATACGTCTTTCCTCACCGCACCTGTCGCTTCCGCATTGTTAATTTTCACCGGATCAATACCCGAGCATTTTCCTTTTTTGGGGGAATATGTCTTGTCCTTGCCACTGCTTGCAACTGTTTCATGGTCGTTCTCCCTGCCAACGAACTATCAAAATTTACCGCGTTTAAAACATAATTTGTCGCTGACATGATTTGTGCACTTACAATCTTTGCACTCAGTTTTAACTTTTACATTTGGTTTTATGACTACAGTCTCCAATGGTAAATTCCACCTGAACGACTTACTACAAAAGTTCGAGTAGTTTGACAAGTTTGCTTACTAACGCAAAGTATTTGTGATTCTCTGGTTATAAATTGAAAAAGATTATTTGTAGTAAATATGTCTCATCACAGAGTATTCCTAGAATGTCTTCCCAGCATATTACATAGTGCACAAATTCTTGCGTGAATTTGCCAACAAACTAAATGTACTCTAAAATTTTAATTTTATACTTTGCATTCGCTACTGGCGACCTACTAACTTTACCACTTTATTACAAAATTGTCTAAATTTCCACTTTTGCGTAATGGCCTGACTGATTAACCCATGAAAACTCGCAGGTTCTCTAAGTAATACTAGAGAATAAATTACAGCGTCACTATATACATTTATAGCTTCAATACTACGAAAACTCATCAACAATTTAACTACATCATACAGCGACACAACACTAACTACAGGAATTTTCAAGGTCAGAATAGGTGTCAAATTTTGAGGACTTTGAAAAATTGAAGGGACTTATCCACATCATCAGCACCAACACCATCATTGCACACAAGTCCTCTAACTTGTTGCCTCAAGACTTCGATATCATCCTCTGGTGCAAACACAATGGTCAAACTGCTGCACCCAAGCAGTACACACGCCACCTGTAGCATACATCCCTGGATTAATGATTTTCTAACAAAAGGTTTTACAAGTAGAATTTTGAAGTTATTAATTTTTCCCAAACTGGCCTACACAGTCACCCAACATAAACCTCCAATCATGACTGCTATGGTCAGCAGAGTGGTGCAGAGAAAGTATACATGTAACAGAGTGTCTTTCTGACCACCAGGTTACTCTATCACATGTACAATACTAGCCCCCAACTCCACAACCATGTTATGCACAAAAATCGGAGGGAAAAAAAATCAATAGCAATACATATTTTGTTTAAGAAGGTGACTGTAGAAAGTGAAAAAAACAGTTTCCATATATAATTTTTATTTCTTGGCACCCCTCATCTGTGTTTTTTTTTTTTTGCTTCCTCCATTCCAAAAAATACAAAATATTAAATAGAATCATGGAAGGAAAATAATTACTTTAAAAAATGAGTACAAACTATTACATAATTTTAAATTTTCAATTCCCCAATTACTTCTAAGCATCAAAAAAATTTAGGATTTGCATAGAAATGTAGTGTTAAAATAATGGAAATATACATGGTACTTAACTGGCACAAATTCCCCAATAAAGGATTCATTAAAATTTTCTACATTTTACATATCTCAAAGCGAAACCAACCTCTTAGTGTGACCTCCCACGAGAGTCCGCTGTCGCTTAGTTTGCCAGGCCATTTGTAGTACAGATTCTGCAACCTTCGTCCTCCGTAAAGCTGTGGAGAACGTCCTTGAAACAGAAGTCCAATAAAAATCAAAGGCGGTGCTGACGTCACAAGGCGACCTCCTCAGTCGCCACAGCCACCGCTAAGTGGAAGGAAAAGCCGCGCGTCCAGTGGAACTCCGGCCCTTGCCGAAGCCATCAGGCACACGCTTCCCGGTGTCTCAACGCTTCCTCGAGCTGCCGTCAATAGGCGAACGTCTTCAGCAACTAAGTACCCATGACCCGGGCCAGATTAATGAAAGGTAGCGCAACTTCGTTAGAGAGGGACAGCAAATTTTGGCTGAAATGTGTTGTGACGGTTGTCACCACAAAAACTTCCGTCACGACCGACGACCTTCAAGTTACTGTCACCGCTGCGTGTGCGAGCCTGAGGGAGCTCGTGGACATATCTGGTGTGGCCGGTTTATGGGGCTGCCCGACGCTCTGCTGTCATTACGTCAGTCTTTGTTGAAGACCTCTTGCACTATGAGCCGTGAGCGAGTGTGTCTGCCCGCTCATCGCGTCTGTTCCCCCACCCCTACCTGCTCCTGAAGATTGCTGGCTGTGACGTCACTATGAACTGATACATCAATAAATTGTATTTAAGTTTTTTGAAATTTTCCCTGTGCTTCGAGAACATCGCGGAGCTGAAATTAATAAGGTGACAGCAGAAGGACCTGGGGAGAAATCATGGAGGAAGGACACCGCTCCTGGCTATGTTGGGATGGGTCACGAAAGTTAATATTTTGCACAAGTTAAGATTTTAATGCAACTAGATATGTAATTATTTCAGGGGTTGTTTTGTACTGCCTGTAAATATATTTGAATGTAAAAGGGGAAACTGAACAATAAATGTTTCGTATAAAAAATATTAAAATTTATTTTAATTATTTACAAATCACACACTAAATAATTTTTGCAATTATGCCACCGCCTGAAGTTGATTCGCTGCTATTTTAGGAACAAAGGGAAAGGTTTTTTTTATGGAATCCACTGAATGGACGGAAGGATGGAACATCCTTTGTACATACTTTGAGACCCTTTGTACATACTTTGAGCTACATCCGTCTCAGTGTGCGTATCTTGAAATGTTCACAAAACACTTAAAGAGCAGTTTACGTAGCGCATTACCGGTGTTATGTTCTCATTTATGTTTATTAATGTTTCTTTATTATTTTGCATAATCAGTTTGTGTTTTAATTTTATATGTCTGTGAAAATATTGTTTTTAGAAAACTTAAATTTTGATATTTAATAACCAAATAAAAAACAAATAAAAAATAATGGCATTTACTATGTACAAACATTTAACATTTTATAACATTTAATAAAAGGGGGCCAATGCTGAATAAAAACAAATAAAAAATAACTGCATTTACTATTCACAAACATTTCACATTTTATAAAATTTTATGGAAGGGGGCCAATACATTGTTGTTAGGGAAGGGGGCGAACTATGAAAAGTTTAGCCAGTGTTTGAAATACGTACTACACAATTTCGTGGCTCCAGAAATGTGATGCTGGGCATCGGGTGAACTTCTCGCCTTATTTACACGCGTGATCCCGTAGCATGGCGCGGCGCGCACACGAAGACGGCGGATTTCCGTGCACACTCCGCGCCGCCGGTGTGAGCCAAACAACGCGCGGAGCTTGAACACGCGTGCGTGTGTTCAAGCTCCACTAGCCCAGCGCCTCTTTATGGCGGCCGCACGCTCTGCAAATATCTGATCTATGCGCGGGGAAGGAGGGTGGGGGAAGCTCCTATCGTGAAATATGTAGAAGCGGATTACAACGGCGAGAGGACTGCTGATGCCTCCGTGCACGTCTGGGAAGGTATACTCTCATTTGCGGCAGGGAAGCTGCTGTTTATTTGGCGTGTTTCGCTATGATCGAGCTTCTTTCCATTTGCATCTGATTTGCGAATTTGAAAGGCTGGCACCGATTTAAGTTGAACATTTAAACTGACTTGTAAAATTGCAGATAAGCAAATTTTCACTAACAGAACCTAATAAAAAAAAATGTAAACTTTCGTATGAGGAGGGCACCTAGGATCAGGCGACACCCTCCTAATGACGGACATGACTTGAAATGAGATCCCAGGATGGAGCGGCACTTGAATGCAAAAGAGAGGGAAACGGGAGCAGCCAGAGAAAGTCCATCGGCAAGCGGCATCGTTGAGCACGATTCCCACGTGCTTAAACCCAGGAGCGGGCCCGGGGTGCCGTGGTGGGAGGACAGTACGCTGACCACTAAGCCACCGCTGCCCAGCAGTACGACCTAATACAGCAAAGTAACTGAATGTGGTCTTTTATCATTGATATACGCTTTATTCTGATTCTGAGTTTTTCGTATAACTAAAAATATATCATTTTATAATATAAAAAGTAATACTTGGATAATAAATTAGAGTTCCAGAATTTCTGGAAAAAATGGCAGAAGGGAAAAAAGCAGGAATAAATCTGTGTTTTCTCAGGAAAAATTGGAAATATTACTTAAATTAGTTTTGTTATATAATTAACAACAGATTGATTAAGAACACTTAAAATAGCATCGTTTAGTTGCTTGTCCATAGAACCTAAGCTTGCGATTTGAGAATATAATTTTTTTTATCTAACATTTCAGTTTAACCACAGTGCCATTGTTACATCTACTCTACTATTGTTTAATTTTGCTCTTTGTTTCTTCCTATTACCTATATTTCATAACCTTAGTAAATTCCTAATCACTTAATTTTTATAGCATTTGCAGTAAACCACCAGGATTTGTGGTTCAAAAATTTCAGAATTTTTATTTTATATTTTTTTATGTTGTTACCTCGAGGGGAGGGGGAAAAACAGTGTTTTACGGATTTTTCCNATATATAAGCTTTCATTTGCAAATGTATTTATTAATAGCGCAAATAAAAAATCTTACTTACTTTATGACAGAGTAAAATGTTTCCAAAATATTTCTCACTATTACAGTACTTTGTACCACTTTTTTGTACACGTAACAAATAATTTATAACATTGTTTCCGTAGCTACAGGAAATAGAAAAAAATTTCTTTTTGACACTGATGGTTCTAACGCAATATGATTTTACCTGTTCACAAAATAAATTTATTGCAAGAAGTAAGAAGCTTAAATTCTGTTCATATTCCCCGACAGTCGTACATTACGTGTTTAATTACGCGTTGATTTTTTTGGCCTTGAAAGCTGTTTCTGTATGAAGCAAGAAAGCAGTACACCCGAGCTGTCAACATTTTGATTGAGTGGATCTGTATTAATGGCTGTGTCAACAAACTATGGTCCAAGCAATCTGGAGAGAAGACAGACGTGTGCACAAATACGAAGTGGTGTTAAGACCTACTTTAAGTGTATGTTTTTTATATTATTTCTTAAACGTAAAATTATAATCTTGAGGATATATTTAACGTGCGATAGCGAACGTTTCGTGGTGTTGGTTTTGGTCGTCAGTTAACCTGGTGCTGGTAATCTAACAGTACACAGTATTAACTTAACCATCCGTAATTTTAAGGCAGCGCCAGAAATTCCTTGAGTACTAAGTAATGAAGAGACTATTATTTATTGACTTTCTGCCAGGAAATAACCATTCACATTTCTACTAACTTGTATTTTAATTAATTCTATTAAATGAACTTGACGTGTCTCGCGTCCCAAAAGATATTTTTTCGTCAGAAGGCACACTCTGTCGAATCTCGCAGGCTGGCTACCGCAATAAGTATTAAGGGTTTGGCAAGCGTGCTAGAAGAATGGCGCCAAGATTCCGAGGCGGAATGAACACGTGGTGTAGGGACCACATGAGGAGGAAGACAGGCGCAGCTGCGTCTCACAGCTACAAGGGGACGCTAAGCTCACACCAGCAGCTGCGTCTCTCCCGAGCCGGCTACCGCAATAAATGATGAGAGCTTTTGGCGAGCGTGCGAGAATAATAGTGACGCGATATCCAGAGGCAGAAGAAACACGTGCACCGACCAAGGGGCCACCAAGTGTTCCAGCAAATGCAGGGCGGAGTAATAAACTTCGATGCCAGAATCAAGGGACGATGCTGGGCCCATGTGTGGGTAGCGGGAGCGCCGAACACGTTTTTACGACCCAGAGGATGCGGCGGTCAGCCCGGCCACGTGCAGAGATGATGCGAGTTGAATATGGCGAACGAGCTTACAAAAACACGAGGAAGAGGAAGGAACGGGGCAGTCGGCCGATGTCAAGCGAGGAGTGCGGATTGAAGCCGGGAGGAACGAGTACGAGAGACGGCATCGAGACGTCAACACCAGTCGGCGAGGGCCTGTCGCAGCCCAGGCGTCGCAGTCCGTCCACCGAGTGACGGAGCAGTCCCGAGGTCGCCGGCTGGGAGATGGACCATCGCCTCGTGACAGCTAAGTAGAGACATACAGGAAGTGTGACGAACCTTGCTCCCCATGGCGCAAATCACCGCGTCAAGCCCTACATAGCCTACGTAGCTAGGGGGGGGGGAGAGTTGTCTCGTGTGTTCATGTAGAAGTTAACCTGCTTAGCGAAAATGAAACTGACATATGTTAACTCGCAAAGAAGGTGAATTTATTTGGTAAATTGGACCTAGGGATAGTAGCATCAACATATTCCTACGCCCTAACACACATCAATTGCTGGCACCTTACGCAGAGAGCAGAATCAATAACTGCTTATACGCCATAGCGCTGGGGAGGTATCCATCTTATAATTATTGTAAATATTATTTAATATTTTAACATATTCATTAAAATGTGTTGATTAAAAAATACTGCATTCGATTAATACATATTAAATACGCAAGCCAAAATTATAAATAAAAATAATAAAAACTTCTATGTATCGGGGAAATTTACCTGCGAGTCAGTTAATAAATAAATCTGTTCCACAGGAAAAGCTGTTGCCTCAATAATTATTTTGATACGAAGTAGCGCATTAGCTGCGCATTCGGGAGTATTCGGGTTCGATTCCCGGTATGGTCATTGTATTAGTTTTTCCAGGGTTTCCCGAAACCACTCGAGGCGAATTCTGGGATGGTTCCTTGATGCAGGCCATAGGCGATCCCTTCTCCTTTGCTGTATATCTATAGTGCTGTCCTACCAAACTGAACGCCATTCGAGAGATTCCAATTAAATAAATAAAAGCTTTAAAAACCATTTCCACTGTGTTGTAGTGAATTTCAATATAACTCACTACTATAACCCATCCGCTTAAATTTAGCATATTGTAATTATAAGCACATTAACAAACCTTTCAGTAAATATGAGTTCCGTAATTGAAACTACTCGACATATTGATTGCGAAGTTTTGCCTGGTAATATGAACTGGCTCACTTGCAGAAATAAAATAATTTGCTATGAAACATTTAGCAAGTGCAATAATATCAATATTTACTCTAATAACCTGATTGCTTGAAAGTGTGATAGGTTGTATGTAACGATACTGAAATGTTTGCTGTTACCAAAGCACAAAGTGACCGATTGAAGTTTAGGAAATATGCGTTCGGAATTGTAGAAATGTGCATCACAGTCCGCTACTAAATATGAAAATTGGGTAAAACAATAAGTGAGGTGCTCGTCACCCACTCGTAATACGAAACTTGGCCCATGATTGTCGCCGTACGATCTACAGCAATTTATAACGTATTCATTTACCACCTCCTTATTAAAACATTTTTTGTGTTGGTGAAAGACTGAATTTTCAAGGTTGGTAGACGTTATCGAACTGAATGCCTCTGAGTAACAAATCCATAATCGGAAGCATCTGCCTTTGTCAAGAAATAATTACAAAAAATAAACTTAAGTGGAAATAATATGTTCCCAACATTAGCTGTGAATTAGCTAATCAAAAACAACCGAAATTACCTGATTAAAATGCCTCTAACCATAATGAATTTTCTAGCTAAATGCGCTTAAATTTATTGATAAAATCTGAAAGACTAATCAGTGAAAAGGACGAAACTATTCGAAGAAAACTTTCTTACATTTTGTTCTCTTTACGTATTACAAAATGTCACTAATTTACACAATATAATTCCTTAAAACGCTGAGCGTATTAAAATTTTATACACTCAATTATATTTAAGTAAATAAAATGAAAATAAAGGTTACTTTATCACTCATTCTTAAGTCTCCGTTTGTTGAACGGAACGAAACGGAACTACTGACCTGAGACAATTTTTTTACTCTATTATATAACTGGTTTGCCCGTGAAATTCGTACACGAGAAGTGAGCATAGTCTTACATAACTGAAAACCACTAAACAACTTTCGTTTTTCTAATTAGTATGATATACTGAAATTTGGTTTACAGGTTTACAAGTTTTGCGTGTCCTGAAGAAATGTCCGAAGATTGAATAGGAGAGTGTCACCTGCAGATAACTCCGCCAAAGCGGAAAGAATTGAAGTGACCGAGGAGACTTTGGTAGAACAGCCATCCTCTAGCAAACAATCTAGCTTGCTACATTCTTTCAAAGAGCAACCCCATCTGTTCAGACCTCTAACATCATTTCGTTATCCCAACTTTTTTCTCCAATATGAAATCTCCGAAACCTTTGCCCTTTGGAAAATTTTCTTTAATGTGGATATCCTTCAAAAAGTGGATTTCCAAGTTCGACTAGAAATATCGAAAATATTTTTGACCATTCAGCAAATACACATTCTTTTTTAGATAGCAAACTCTAAATATATTTTTTACGTGGTTCATGAGAAAATGTGCTCTGAGACAAAACCATAATAATAGTAGGTATAAAAGGATTGTACACCCCTGTATTAGACTCGGTCAGTATGGTTGTTAACTGTGCGTCTTTGAAAGAAAAAACACCCGCATTGGTGTAACACTACAGTGGTTTGTAACACATTTGAAACACTTGTCATATCACACCGTAATATATTAAGCAGATTTATAAACCAAATGTAACTATTGTGCATTATCAAATTTCTTATGCACCGTGACAAACATCATTCCACTTGATGCACCAGTTATCGATACGTCGATCTTGGGCATTGCAGCTTCCAGTTGCCTGCATGACATTTTTATTCATCATGGTGACGAAATTAATGTCTCATTATTACCGCATTAACTAAACACCTCACAAAAAAATGGAATATACATTCAAAATGCAAAAAAGTACGGAATGTACAAAAAAAGAAAGAAAGTTTCAATTAGAAGTTGTCAACGGTAGCGATACAAAACGTGAAATGCAAAGTGTTTCTACCAAAAAAAAAAAACATTTTCCCGATATCACAGAGTTAATGGTTTATTTATAAGAATTAACTAATTTTTCTCAGTTAAAAATGATTATTTTTAAGGTTTTTTCGACTGTCTAAATTGTTGTATTCTTTGGCTCGTAATTTTCAGTGATTAATAGAAGTGAAGAAAATGTTCATCTGACATTTCGGATTATTTAAATAATGGATGATAAATTGTGATTTTTTTATCGTAAGAATGAGTTAGTTATTTAACCATTTTAATCAACTATATAACTTAGAATTCTACGTCATTTATAGTTATACCATTTTAAATCGCAGGGATATCGCTACTTTATTAGAAAAATATTTGAACAACTGATCCAACAACAACGCTCAAAAAGAGAAAGGAGAAATAATTATATATATTCATTTATTTACGTATTTTTTTCATTTCGTCATATCGGGACGAATAAGTTTGTACTGGATTCTACCAAAGGTTTTAATTTGCTGACGGTTCGTACAAGAAAAGTAGTGCCACACGTTAAATCTAGAAATTTTTTTCTGAGAATTTCAAAATAATATGATAATCAACTTGTGACACAAAGCGATTGGTGTAAAATGTGAATGTTTCTCTCTTATTCTCTCTCTCTTTTTTTTNTTCAAAATAATATGATAATCAACTTGTGACACAAAGCAATTCGTGTAAAATGTGAATGTTTCTCTCTTATTCTCTCTCTCTTTTTTTTCCTCTCTCAATATCTATATATACTTTTATTAACTTATTCACAAATATAAAAATTAGACAAAAAACAGCANGATTGGTGTAAAATGTGAATGTTTCTCTCTTATTCTCTCTCTCTTTTTTTTTCCTCTCTCAATATCTATATATACTTTTATTAACTTATTCACAAATATAAAAATTAGACAAAAAACAGCAGCAAAAGTCACAACATGAATTTGTGCTAAAGCTATTTAACAGTTGCGATTTATGCTGCTTTATTAAAAGGAAATAAATACTTGTTCAGTATTTCTTAATATAGATGTAGTGTGTTTGCATGAGTGAGACGTTCGGTTGTAGGACGAAGTGACTGTAATTCAGCGCTGCAGAGCAGCAGGTGGATGTGACGTGTCGCACTGATTGTTCCTCAGAGCTGTCTGCGCGCATGCGCGGATGCACGTCGCGGAGAATAGCAAACGTTACCAGGTACATCTTTGCTTTCTCTCTCATCGTTCCCCCACAGCCGTGCTCATTTGAGAGCAATTCTCATGATAATCTTGGGCGAGATTTCCCCCTGTCATCCATTCATTTGTCGCTGTCTGGCTTCGTCTCCCCCACCCCCTATCACTCTGTCCCACTTGCGTATTCTTCTCCGTCCCATCCCTCATCCCTCCCCCTGCTCTAATAGACACACTCACCAGACTGCTTTTATAAATGTACCTTCCACCTCCATTACGCTTTACGTTCTGTTTCCTTTTATTGCTCATTTCCTCCCTTTTTGTTGACTCACTTTCAGGTTTTCTAACACTTTCATCACTTCATTTTTTTTACCCATTTCTCTTTTAATACACTTATAATTTTCAAAATGTTTTCACAAACTGAAGACCTAAATAAAAGGTCATAGCACAATATAGCAACACTAAACATTTACACTTTTATATAACCATCTCTAAATAATTTCTCTTTTACTTTCTTCTTAACAGTTCCAAATTCTTTTATAGGCTGCAGTGTTGTAGTGGATAGACCACTCGCCTACTGCCATGGTGGGTAGGTTTCAGTTCCTGGTGGGGAGAACCCTGATTTTCACGAGGAAAACACTTGGTTTGGATACTTCATTCCACCTTGTCATTGTATTGCGTCTCTGCTCCATCTCCATATCACTTTACTGCTGAACACCCCCGTTGCCAACTTTTGCTCAAACAATTACACTTTCACTGCAGTTAACGCGCAGTTTCTTGATGCCCACAGACAACCCACGATTCAGGCACTTGTATAACAAAAAATATTAATCTTTAATTCCGATTTTTAATAATGTATGGTCAAATAAAATCCTATAATTTATAATATTTTGTTTTGTATATTTTAGAAGGAAAAATTTTATGTGGTTCTACAAAATATTTTTTTCGTAACTAGGTTTCCAAAATATTTTCTCTTTAAACTAAAAGAAATGTTCAGTGTGAACGTAAATTTTAGTTGACGCAAACCTCTTTATTGGGGCAATATAACATGCTTGGAGACAAAATATTTGCTCTGCTCAAATCAGTGTATTTACTTTGGCATAGTCTATTCGCGGTATCTTCACACTATTTGTATCAAACCTTTAAAAAACCACTCCACGTATTACTTATTTGGTTGTTTCCTAAATATTCCATGTAGCACAAGGCGTTTTACATATATGTTTACATAGGAGTATCTTTTTATTTATATCTATAAACCACAATATTTCATTTGTAATTAACATGAATGGAACAGAGACGCAACGGGTGTGTTGGTAATGTCTGGTACGAGATCGTTCTCATGCAAAATATTATTGAAATGAGTGCACACAAATATAGTGCTTTGTCCCTTTGGTTTGATTGACTGACTTAGTGAAGCTTTGGTTGCACGTGGTGGAGGAATAGCCTACAACTAGGACTTTTGCAGGACTTCAGAAAATGTGGAAGTACCTAAACTCTAACGGACTATATGCTGCTGGTTGCCTTAGCAACACCATTATCTTAGAGTAGATAATTTTATCATAACTTTTATATTAATTAAAGAGAAAAACTACTCTGGGTCAGGTGTCACATTCGTATTTAATTTTAATCTACCCCCTCCCTTCCCGAAAATATGCTGCTGATAGCGAATACGACATTCCTAAAATAACTATTTCGGCATTTTTAATTGAAACGTGTAGGTAGGAAGACATTGGGCCGTTGTGGAAGTTTCAATAATCCATTTTTGAAGGTAATGAGGTGGCAGTTGTTCAAGAACCGTAAGGAAATGATTGATACGATTCATTGTCTGGCCATCGAAACTTTGCAAAGTAGTTGGACAAAATGTCAGAAAAGAACACTGAAAGTTTCAAATTAAGATTATTTAAGATTTATGTAACGGCGTACTAAGCTCTCACTTGAGGAATCTAAATCAAAAATCTTAAGATAAGCAAGGCATTTTCAAAATGTTTTCACAAACTGAAGACATAAATAGGCCATCGCCCAATATAGCAGTAATAAACATTTACAATTTTGTACAACTATTTTTAAAAATTCCACTTATTATTATAATTTACTTGAATCGTAATACAACGTACATTTGTTTGCAGCTGACGGGTATAAGAAAAGAAAATGTCCGTGTACCAACAGTTTGTCGCTCATCGGAATTTATTTAGGAAAGAACCCAACACGTCATACATGAGGCGATTTTTTAAAGGTTAGATTAACAAGAAACCACGAACAGACTAGGCCTATTCCCAATAAGTCACCTATGTCCAGCCTCGTTCATACTTTCCCTTAGAAATAATCCACTTCCAACGTAGGACCGCTCTCTCTGGTGCAACTAAACTCATCGCATCGAAAGAAGAGCAGGTATCGACAACAGGCACTCTCGCTGAAACCATTCCGACATTCCATTTGTACAGCAATCAACATAAAATTGCATCATAGCATGTCCAGGACACTGAGAGGTATACGAACATACAAGTAAATATTTAGTATGACGCCATATGGGCGTGTATAAAATTTTGCACACACTAAACAAACTGAGGAAAATAACTTACTTTTGAGCTATGCTCCTCAGTAGAATGATTATGTCGACTTTGGGGCAAGCTGCTGGGGGCGCGAAGCATCGCAGCTGTTCATGCTCTGTCATTCCGGTCCTCCGGCGGCCATTTTAACGAAAAATGTCTCTTTTCCCTCAAAATTGACTATTTTCCCTGAAAACTTTCCTTTTTCATTACATTTTTCTCTAAACTTTCCCGTTTTCCCCTAAAAAAAAAGCACTAATCCCCACAGCTGAAAAACGAGCCGCAGAAAGGCAATTCTCAGCCAATTAGGGGGCTTTGGGAGGCTCGCTTCTCGAGGGCAGAGCAGTGGCGGCCATATTGGTTTTGTAGGCATAGGATATGCTAATCGATACAAGGAGTCCAGAGTCAGGAGTCAGAACTAACCTTCAGCCATCTAGGTTCTGTAAGCCATATCGCCCACCATATTGTATTCTGATGACCTTGACCTTTGACTTTGACCCCAATGCCTTGAATGATCTTAAACCCAAAAGTTCCCAAAAAATCCCAAAAATCCCTGAATATTTACCAAAACTATTTTAAATTTTACCTTTAATAATTATAAAATTAAAATTTTAAATGTTTGAGCTGAGTGGGGACGAGGGACTAGAACCGACCAAGCACCATGTTTAAACGTCACCCAACCGCCACGTTTGACCCAGGTGGCCTTGACCCATGAACTGGACTATAAAAACATGACCCTGCATAACCTTGAAAACGAAAATTCAAGAAAAAAATGTAAAAATTTAATAAGTTAATAAAAGTCGGCGAGCATATTACATTACTGACTACTACCACCATATTTGAACCAGGTGACATTGACCTTTAACCTTTACCCCAGTGACCTTTGATTTTGAACCCGAAAATTCGCCAATAATCCCAAACATTTCCTAACAATTTATAACAAACTAATTAAAGATATAAGAAATTTAAATTTTTTAATTATTTTTTAAAACTTACATTTTTGGAGGTCTCCCACAGCACCATGTCCAGCAGACGACTGATCCCCTCCAATCAATCACATTGTATCAATATACCCCTCCCCAACCCTCTCACTTATGATCATTCTGACAAATGCACTCCACCCACCATATTGTTTTTTCGTTTATCATTAGTTCACATTTTCCACACCTAGGTGGCACATGCCTGCGACTAACATATTAGATCTGGATGACCCTCACCTTCACCTCACATAGGTGACCTTGACCTCGTGCCCATGACCTTGGATAACCTTGCACCCACAAATAAGTTCTAAAAACACGTATAAAATCCCAAAAAAATTACCAAATATATTTAACAAAAAAATTTGTTTATTTAAAACTTAATTTTTTATCAATATTTTGATCAATCTCGCAATCTTTCTATCATTCGGCATCGCATTCAGCACCACAATCCACACACCAATCCACACACCAATCCACTCAAATCCACACACCAATTCACACCAAACCTTCGCAGTCAGCTCCACATACTCCACATGCTCCAGAATCTGCTCCACAATCCCAATCCTTGAATAAATCCATTCCACAGACCAATCCACACCAATCCACACCAATCCTTTGCAATACGCTCCACAATCGTTCCACAATCCCAATCCTTGGATCAATCCCAATCTTTTGATCAACCCCAATCCTTTGATTAATCTCAATCAATCGATCAATTCTTCGGTTTGTCCCCCACCCATATGTATAGAAATTACGTTCTTTCGCCAACTGTCGTCAAATGTGTACTTGTCGACAGAATTAATGTTTTGTATGCAGTTAACTAATGATGCATTTTATACTAAAGTTTTATTAAAATTCTATATTCAAAAACTTTCCGTTAACAGTCGCGTGCTCATCACGGCACCACTTTAAAGTTCTAAGGGATATAAGAAAACAACACACACAAAAAAAGAAAAAAAACTATTATTTTATAATAATTTATTACTATTTTGTAATTACAATTCATAAGAAAGCAGTTCATGACATCATGCAATATATCTTCGTTTCTTCAGTTTACTAATTATTTAACATATCTCAAAAATGCGCGAGAAATACTTACTTTTTTGAAGGACAGTCAAATATCTGAGTCATCAAGTTCATTTCGGTCTTCGGGAAATAGGTAGCCAGGATTCTTGGTTTCTGCTGTCTTCTTCGTGTCGCTCATTGCAGCAAATGTGTTTAAGGGGTGTGTCAGTGTATCGAAAAAATCGCAATCATCGTATTCACCAATATCACCGTCTTCATGTTCACTTGCATCTATGCTATCTTAATGATAATCTTCTCTTCCTGTTTCATCCACTGTAGTTAGTAATGAGTGGTTCAGAAACCGTGGTGCCGGCCGAGGGACGAGGAGACGAACCGCGGCCATTTGGGATGACGTAATTTTTTCGGTTTTTTTTCTTTTATCTCTCGAAATTTCCCTTTTTCCCCTCAAAGACAGCAAAAGGTACCAGAGTGTCCCTCAAAAGGACCCAAATTTCCCTCAAAATTTACCAAAATGTCCCTCAAAAAATATGTCATGCACAATCCGGATGGTTTGCATAATCCGGATGAATCCGGCTGAAAATTGTACAATGTCAGCCGGAATGTGCAAACAGGTACGCGAGGCTCTCGAAAGGATCTCGCATATGATTGGCTACGCGAGGCTCTCGAAATGGTCTCGTCTCTGATTGGCTACGTGAGGCTCTCGAAAGGGTATCGTCACTAACAAGCCAGCACCATCCATCTTGGTTGAAGAATGTTCGTGTTCATTGTCGCCGTCATGCAGCTTTGACGAAGCGAGCGGCCTATCATAAAGGACGCAGCCAAACACGACGGTAAATGGGCCTTCCCGCAAGTTGGTCCTACTTCATGCTCTCACATTCCTACCAGATGTCCTTACCTCATGTTCTTAAATTCCTGTTTTCTCAGAGGACGGATTCCATTGGCAGTCACTACCGACGACGGCCATTTTGGCAGCCAGTACCGACGGCCATATTGTTCTCCTAATTCATGCTCTTGCATTAAAACCCTAATCTATTTCCTTCGTCATGCTCTTGCATTCAAAACGAGGGGGTTTTCTCAGAGTCTTCCCGAATTCTAATACCTCGTTCATGCCCAAATTCATAACATAAGTATCACCCCCATAAACGAAATTGAAC
This sequence comes from Clitarchus hookeri, assembly GCA_002778355.1. Classification (NCBI taxonomy): domain Eukaryota; kingdom Metazoa; phylum Arthropoda; class Insecta; order Phasmatodea; family Phasmatidae; genus Clitarchus; species Clitarchus hookeri. Next base: position 301,497 of record NQII01000731.1, read on the forward strand.
ATTGGGTCATTTATCCCCTATGCTTACTTATAAGGATAGTTGACCATAATTTCCATATCGTTTAAGATATAGACACCAAATTCATAGCATAGGCATCACCCCCCGACAACGAAAATGATCACAGAGTCAATTATACTATATGAATACTTATAAGCATAGTTGTCTGTAATTTCCGAACCGTTTGAGACACATGCACCAAATTCTAAACATAGACATCGCCCCCATCGACGAAAATGACTGCAGGGTCATTTATGCCCTATGCGAACTTATAAGCATAGTTGGTCGTAATTTACGAACCATTTAAGATAGTCACCAAGTTCAAAACATCCACATCACCTCCGACAAGGAAAATTATCACAAAGTCATTTATGCACTATGTCAACTTATAAGCATAGTTGGTCGTAATTTCCGAACCGTTTAGGATTCACCAGATTCGTAACATAGGTATCACCTCCGTCAACGAAAATAATCGCCGGGTCATTTATGTCTTATATGAATTTAAAAACATATTTCACCATATTTTCCGAACCATTTAAGATGCACTCACCAAATTCGTTACATAGACATCACCTCTGACTACGTAAATGATCGCAGGATCATTTATGCCTTATGCGAACTTATAAGCATAGTTGACCATAATTTCCGAACAATTTAAGACCGAGTCGCCAAATTCATTACGTAGACATCACCTGCGACAAGGAATATGACTGCGGTGTCAAATATGGCCTAAGCGCATTTATAAGCTTAGTTTGATTGAATTTTCGAACAGTTTTAGATACAAACCTCAAAATCGTAACATAGTAATCACCCCCAACAACGAAAATTATTGCAGGGTCAAGTATGGCTTAAGAGTACTTATATGCATAGTTGGGTGTAATTACGGAACAATTTAAGATATGCAGTCACCAAATCCAAAACGTAGGCATCACCCCCGACAACGAAAAAGGTCGCAACTGTCAAGTATGTCCTTGGAGCACATATAAAATAAGCCTATGGAGCTAGAGTAGGAAATAGTGATCTCTGTGTTGCTATCACCCCAATAAGTTTGGTAAAAACTAGAATACACGTCGACTTGAGAAAGACCGATTGATCACAAGTATCAACCGCGAAAATGACTACAATTCATCTAGTTAAACAATAAAATTGTTAAATATTAAATATATATATATATACGTTTTTATTCATTACATTTATAGTGCTAGAATTGTAAGAAGATATAAAACAACATACATTCAAATAATTAGTCATGCAAGAGAGACGACACTGCTATGTGCTGTTTATAGGAAATAATTCTGGACCCTGACCGCACTGGAGACAGTGCATCAACCTTGAAAATAAGGTATCATAGGTTCAATTTTCATGGATAGTCCGATCATTTCACAGGAAAAAATGCTACATGATGTGCAATTTAAAAAACTTCTTTATATTATATATATTTAGGTATCGAGCTCAACTTGCGAAAATCGCAATGCACTATATTTGCAATAAAATATTTTAGTACATGAGCGTACTAAATGTATCATGAGTACACCGAGTTTTCGAGTAACTGCTGCCACACATAACTATATGTATGTCTCAAAATTTGCAACTATTTTTGTTGTGTTTTTTCCTGTGCGCAGGCCTACACATTTAATTCGTAGTGCGTTCAGTGGGAATCTAACCTGTGACATTGGAAATTCAATTCGTTATTGGGTAACGCTTTACCAAGTAAATTCAATCAATTCTTAAAAACAGTATGAATGTAAATTGAAATAGAAAATTTTGTTTGCTACTTAACGATTATAATATTTTTTTTGAACAGCACAAAGAAGAGGCGCGAGGAAGGGGGATCCGTGTTCAACACCTTCCTGTATCCTCCTTCCCCTTTACCCGAAACATGAATGACACGTAAAAAAACAAAGAAATATAGATATATAATAAAGGAATATATGAGTGAAAATAGGAATATATATAACATACTTAATAAAATAAAACAGTAAAAATAAGTACTGAAAAAAAATTTAGGTGTCTACATCTAGTGTTATTCTTCAGCTGAAAAATTTTAAAGGCTCTGTTGTACCAATGAACAAACCCCCTCCTCCCCCTCATCCATCTCGTCCCATTGCCAACACCTTTCCAAATAAACGTCTGCCTTCGCAACTGGTGCAGTACATTTTGAATTTTTAAATGTTTTTGGTAGCTGTCGTAATTATGGAAACGGTGAAGTTTTCAGCTTAGTGGCTTATACGCAAACATCTGTTCTGTGCAGCGCTTATTCTGCCAAACTCATGCTCTGCCGAACCCTTTTTCTGCCAAACGTCGATTTTATCAAAGGTTTCTTCGGCAGCGAAACGCCGTGCTACAATTTTGAATTTTACTTTTTTGTTTATTTGGAAAACTGCAACATATTGCTTGTACACACTTTTTGTGATTATACATTCTTATATTTTATAAGTGTTTCTAATTAGCGTTCCATGTAGACACGAAGCATAATTTTGGCTTTTGAATACTTCATCGCCTGCTTATAGACAACCCACTGCGAGGAGATTTACTTGAAGCAGCGCTGTGATTATGTTTGTCATTTTAACTGATGCCTGCATTATGCTTTTAAAAGCAGTTAACGATGGCATTGAAAATTCTTCTAAGCTACTTAAACCAAAAATTTTTACTGTTTAACGAATGAACTAAGTAGTCGCTACAAAGGAAAAAACACTACACCGTAGTGTTTTTATTAGATTGTCGCAAACGACGTATTCGCGTTCATGTTTTTTAGTGGCTTGCGTGCGTTTCTTGTCAAGAAGAGCTAGCCCCGGCTCCCTTATTGTGTTCACCAGTTGCCGTGGCAATTTTGGGGCATCTCATCAACGCCAACGCTGTAAAATTGTACTTTGGCCCGGGTGGACTCATGTTGCGGTGTACATCTACTCGGCGGGTACACTCAGGCCTAGCGCAGTGGACGTAAGGGAAAACATACGCGATCCGACTGCGTCTCGTCGGTTGTCAGCCTCATCGCGGCTGCTGCGCGAGTCGCACACGCAAGGAGGTGGGGCTACGACTCACCCGGCGACGTAAGCTGCCGAGTGCGGGAGTTAACCGGCGGGAGGCACGAGTGCCTCAACTAACATCTGGCACCAGCCGGATTCAGTGCCAATTTCGCGTTTCCATGATTCTCCAAAATCACGCCGGGTGAACTCCAGAATGATTAGTTGACACAGGCTATGGGCGATTCGTTCATTTTGTTAATCTAATCTGATGATTCCTCCATCGAAGAGATACATTCTCACAGTCATCTCAACAGCTCTTATTCTACTCGCCATCATGCCGTGCTGGGACAAACAGCTGATGTGAGGACTGCACCTACCAGCCGCAAATTAACATCGCAAACCCGTCTTACGTAATACGCACATAGCAAAAATCAAATCAATTGAAATTATCATCTTATAGCTGATTTCACAAGCAATAACACTCTCAAACTGAGTGGATTTTCATTTTAAATTACGTACAGCGATGACTATAAAATAGGTTCGACGTCAAGGAATATCGTAAGTTACTTCTAAGTTTTCGCTATTCGCTAAGTCACTGCATGTACAAATATTATTAGACCCTGTTCCAAATATCCTCCGGTATTCTAAGAGCACACAAATCTAACGTAATCTTTTATAAAATAACGTGTTTTCAGCCACACAATAGAAAAAATATAAAAATACTTATTAGTTGAAATTCTATGCCAGATATAGACCAGCGCAAATAAAATCTGTAAATAGTATAAAACAAAGTCGCTTGTCCTCGTCTGTCTGTATTAGCTTAGTACTTCTAAACTACTTAATGGATTTTGGTGCGGTTTTCAACATCGTTTAGAATATATCTTGAGAAAGGTGTCGGTGTATAAAACATTTATATTTAATGTAAGGCTAGTAGAGAAATGTCGAACCGTTTGTAATCAAGTCTTAAAAAACCGTTTTCCGGGCGCTTACATGGCTTGCGCTAACTAAACCATAATATATACACTGAAGAGCCAAACAAACTGGTACACCTGCCTAATATCGCGTAGGGCCCCCGGGAACACGCAGAAGTGCTGAAAGACGACGTGGCATGGACTCGACTAATGTCTGAAGGTATGCAGGCACACCATGAATACTACACGGCTGTCCACAAATCCATTGGACTGCGAGGCGGTGGAAAATTCTTCTGAACAGCACGTTGCAGGGCATCCCAGATATGCTCAATAATGATCATATCTGGTGATTTAGGTGGCCAATGGAAGTTGCATAAGACAGAAGAGTGTTCCTGGAGCCACTCGGTAGCAACTCTCGACGTGTGGGATGACGCATTGTCCTACTGGAATTGTCCACGTCCGTCGGAATGCACAATGCACATGAATGGGTGCAGGTGATCGGACAGGATGCTTACGTATCTGTCACCTGTCAGAGTCGTATCTAGAAGTATTTCACGCCAAATTCACACGCCCCATACCATGACAGAGCCTCCACCGGCTTGAACTGTCCCATGTTGACATGTAGGGTCCGTTGATTCATGAGGATTCTCCATACCCGTACACGTCCATCCGCCCGATACAATTGGAAACGAGACTCGTCAGACCAGGCAACGTGTTTCTAGTCATCAACAGTCTAATGGCGGTGTTGGCGGGTCCAGGCGAGGCGTAAAGCTTTGTGTCGTACAGTCAACAATGGTACACGAGTGGGCCTTCGGCTCCGAAAGCCCATTTCAATGATGGTCCGTTGAATAGTTCGCACGCTGGCAATTGTTGATGCCCCAGCATTGAAATCTGCGCCAATTTGAGAAAGGGTTGTACGTCTGTCACGTTTAATGATTCTCGTCAGTCGTCGTTTGTCCCGTTCGTTGANGCACGTCTGTCATGTTCAATGATTCTTGTCAGTTGTCGTTTGTCCCGCTCGTTCACGATCTTTTTCCGGCCATAGCGATGACGAATATTTGATGTTTTACCTGGTTTCCCTATATTCACGGTACACTCGTGAAATGGTCGTACGCAAAAATCCAAATGTTATCGCTTCCTCGGAGATGCTATGTCCCATCCCTCGTACGCCGACTATAACGCCACATTCAAACTCACTTAAATCTTGATAACCTGCCATTGTAGCAGCAGTAACCGATCTAGCAACTTTGCCAAACGCTTGTTGTCTTATATAGGCGCTGCCGACCGGATCGCGTTACTCTGATTGGTTCTATACCTATGTTATTTGCATACGCACGCCTATGCCAGTTTTTTTTTTGGCTCTCCAATGTACATCAAATTAAGGTACTACAGAATTGTAGCTCTCAAAATGTCTACAGAAAAGTCCGTGATAGCATATCTTTAACTTTTAAGGATAACCCACAGTAACCATTTTTGTCTTTCAAAGTTTGATCAAAAATAATGGTTCACTTGCGAAGCCGTTTTGACCGACATGGTATTAATCCTTATCTAATTAAATGTGTTAGTTACCTTAAGCATATCATTTAAATGCATTTCTTAGAAGATATCACATGTTAAAAATTACCCTCAACAAAATAATGAGAGCGTTGGAAGGAGCGCCTCGCAGGTGGCTATATAAAGCGCGCGCACCCGCACCTCGCCCAGTAACGTTCAGTGACTCGTAGGGAACGTACGTGCATCGGAGCTCTCCACTGATAGAGAACAGTTTGTAAAGCGTGCTTTCTATTTCAATCATGTCACGAAGAAGTCGGAGTTCGAGCCATATAGGTCGTAGTACAAGGGATGCAAAAAGTATGCGTTATAATAATGATAAGGAAGAAGAAAGGGAAATCCGGCTGCCAAATAACAGAGAAATAACTTCTTTGAAAAGAGATAAGAGAATCAACTGTTGAACGTGAGGTTTGCCTTAGCCTTGACCGTGACAGACATAGATCACAGTGAGCTAGAGAATCGTCTGTTCAAGGAAACAATCGATTACTCACTGATCGAAATAGACAACTTACCCGCAGACAGGTAACTCGAGTAGAATCTACAAGGACTTCTAATTTGTGGTCAGATAAAGTGAATTCTGTCATGAATTAAGATTCTTCCATTGATTACAGAAATGACCCTACGATTTCAATAGGTACAATGTATGTTGTCTGGGAACATTTATCTGCTCTTAAATGGAAGGATAAATCACAATGTATGTATTGCTTACAGGAAAAAGTAAAATTAGAAGGAAATTCTTCCTCGACCCGAACCATTACACTCTCTTCTTACGGGTGATCATCTTAGGTCTAAACATTTTATGCGCAATATACGCCGATACAACAACGCATTTCAAATGACGTTTATTTAAGAGTACGCAGGCTGTAGAGCGGGGTTTTATGCCTACGTTCAAAATTCAGGGTCAAGTCTATCATTAAGCAGGTAGCTTACTTCCATATCGGCTCGATTATCATACATTTCTGCAAATGTACTTTATCTGCGATCCAGAAACACAAGCATAAACAGGCTGTAACAGTGTCACACAAACAGTAGATAGCGGCTTGGTTAGATCTTTACAAGATATGTTACATTCACATAACGTCTGCATACAGTATTTTAAAACTGCTATTGAGAGCGTTCCACCAGGCACACCTAACTTCAACGTCGTTATCCATGCAAATAAAGTGCCCGCTGGACAACAATTTGATAAAAGAGACATTGTATTGCGCAGCCGTGACAACCTACCAAATATATCAGAGTTGCGCAGATCTTTTGTCATCTTACAGTATCCTTGGATGCTATGTCGGGGCGAAGACGGATATGCCATCAATGTTTCCCAAGTTGATCCGGTTAGTGGAGCTCCGCTACGTAATACGGTTTCATGCATGAACTGCTATTGCTACCGTATAATGACAAGACTTAACAATTTCAACCCCTTACTCAGGTATGGAATGCTATGAAACCAGTCATTAGTCGATCAATTTGCAAACATTGAATCAGAGCGATTAGCTTACAGCCGTTACAACCAAACTAAATTAAGAGCAGAAAATTACGTTCATCTGCAGGATGCCTTACAATCGAATGAACACAGCAGTGAAGTCGGACAACTGGTAATACTCCTATTATCGTTCACGGGTGGACCTCGATATCTACGTGAAAAATCGCTGGACGCAATGAATTATGTCAGGCATCACGGTAAGCCTAATCTCTTCATAACTGCATCATGTAATCCGAAATGGAAAGAAATCTAGGAAAACGTCCACGCTGATTTAATTCCACAAGACAGATACGATATATTGAATAGAGTATTCCATTTAAAAGTTCAGAAACTTCTATTCCCCTTAAACAAAGCTCACACATTTGGTCCACCTCGATGCCACATGTGCACTCTTGAGTGGCAAACACGTGGTTTACCGCATGTGCACTCTTGAGTGGCAAACACGTGGTTTACCGCATGTGCACTCTTGAGTGGCAAACACGTGGTTTACCGCATGTGCACTCTTGAGTGGCAAACACGTGGTTTACCGCATGTGCACTCTTGAGTGGCAAACACGTGGTTTACCACATGTGCATCTGCTTGTATGGTTAGTGAAGAAGATTGGACCCGATCACATTGATAGCGTCATTTCAGTGGAGATGCCGAACAAAGAAGAAGATCCAATCCTATACGAAATTGTAAAAAACACATGGTCCATGGCCCATGCAAAGCCTTAAATCCTGTGCAGTTCGGTAAATCAATTCAATATGTTACTAAATGCATTAATAAAGGGAGTGATCAAGCTACATTCAGCATACAGTCACCAAACGAAGTTGAGAAATATCAATCCAGACGTTACATATGCAGCTCAGAAGCAGTATGGAGGATTTTATCATTTAGCGTGCATGAACGGGCACCTACGATTACCAATCTTGCCGTTCTTTTAGAAAACGGGCAGAGGGTTTATTTTACCGAAAACAACATTCATAATGTTGTTACTAATCCACGGGATACAAAACTAACAGCATTTTTTAAGTTATGTGCTCAAGATGATTTTGCGAAAACTCTGACATTTGACAAAGTTCCATGTTACTATATGTGGGATCAGACTGCCAAAACCTTTCAACAGAGAAAGCAAGGCACTCCAGTTAAAGGTTTTCTCAGCGTTAAAAAAAAAAACACATGCTCTTGGGAGGATCAATGTGGTTCATCCCAACAACAGCGAATGTTTTTACTTGAGAATGTTACTTCATGTTATGAAAGGTCCGACATATTTTGCGCACCTTAGAACTCTACAAGGAGTAACTCATAACACCTGTCAAGCAACATTCAAAGCAATGGGTCTCTTTGAGTACGACATTATCGGAAGGTGCTTTATGCAGTTCAGCAAGGCCGTTCAGGTATTTGTTTGCCATTATTGTAGCATTTTGCTAAGTGACCGACTCTGTAATTATATGGAATAAATATCAAGAAAATATGGCTGAAGACATTTTGATTCGAAGACGGCGATAACTAATGTCAGATGACGTTCATTATGATCAAAACATATTTGACGAAGCGTTGGTTGGATTGAACAAAGTAGTGGAATTACCTTCGGGTAAATCTATTAAGTATTTTGAACTGCCGATGCCAACTAATATGACGAAATCGGATATTATCTGTGCTGAATACACAAGAGAGACGTCTTATGACCAATCAAGTCTGTTACAAGTTGTCGCTCAAGATGAACATCGCATGAACATCGACCAGAAAAAAGAATACGATGCGTTAATGTCATCGATCAATAGCAATGAAGGAAAAATATTTTTCCTCGATGCTTCAAGAGGCACGGGAAAACATTTTTAATCAATTTGGTCCTAGCCAATGTGAGATCTACTGGCAAAATTATATTAGCCGTCGCACCATCTGGCATTGCAGCTACGCTTTTGGAAGGAGGTCGAACCGCACATGCGACGTAAACTTCCGCTAAAAATTGCTACTGATGATACTAGCAGTTTTAGTAGCATTTACAAACAAATCAATACTACAAACTTGATGCGCGACTGCTCATTAATAGTTTGAGACGAGGCTACTATGTTGAAGCCTTATACAGAACAAGGCGCGATTGGCGCAACACAAACTCGCCAATCGGCGGCTGTACAATTTTGTCCCCAGGTGACTTTCGCCAAATCTTACCTGTCGTAACGACAGGGACACGCGCAGATGAAATTAACGCTTCTTTAAAAAGATCTCACCTTTGGTCATACGTGACTAAATTGGAACTTAAAGCCATTATGAGAGTTTTGTTGTTTAGAGATGAAAACAGACTTTTTGCTGATTTATTGCTTAAAATAGGTAATGGACAGCAAAACAAGGCAGTAGAAGAATTAATCTCGACAATGATAACCTCTGTGTTTTGGTAAACAACCTTCAAGAATTGATAGATAATGTTTATCCCGAAATTAATGTACTTGGTTCAAAGAGAGAGCAATTTTATCACCTACCAACGAGCAAGTAGGTAAAGTCAATGACTTGATTGACACTGTGCTCGATCTCGATGAAGCTGTTCATTATCCAACAGAATTTCTCAATTCCTTGCAACCTTCTGGAATCCTCCCGCACAAGCTGGTGTAAAAAGTAGATTGTCCTATTATATTATTACGGAATATTAATTCTCCTAAACTATGCAAAGATTTCCCGATAAAAAAGGTAATTTTTCCGATGTTTGCGGTTGGGCGACTTCTTGCGCTTCACGTAATAGCTGTGCGCACGCAAATCAAGGAACATAGTCCTCGGTATCGTTGCAAGAGGCTACTCAGAAACACAACAGCTTATCAATCATCCTCCAAATATCTACATAATATTCTGATTATTTCTGGCACCGGCTAAATAGCAAAATTAACGACTTGTACACATACTGACTGCAGACTGATGTGAGCGTTCTGGTAAAATGCATCGCCAAGTGTACGAACCAGAACCGTAGCGAAGCTATTATTAGTGCTATATATTGTATAAAATGTGTAATATTATTATAGTGATATTGTTTAATATTATTAGTGCTATATAATTATAGTGTATATATTCAGCTTTAATCAATGTCTTCAACTCCATTTTAAAATGATAAAACAAAAACTATACTATTCTCATATCTCATGTATACATTTTCTCTGGAAATCTCCGTGATCTGCATTTTCAGAATTTTCTCAGTATAATAATTACGTTTGATAGCGTAATAATTTATTAAAATATTTACATTTTTGTATTCTTATTGCTGTAGTAATTATGCATATAGTTGTAACACTGTACAACGGATATTAGAACAGTTATTGGTAACATGCTATTAATATTCGTTTCGTAATGATGAGTAAAATGATAAATGATATTACAATATAATGAAGCAGCCTAGCGGTCTGTGATTTCATCGCAGTCATCTGTGGCATCCTGTTCTGAATAATATCACTAAAAATTAAATATTTAAAATAACGTTTACAATAGCTTATTGGGTTCTTGTTGCATTTTGTAATCGCTTTATTTTCTTATACGTAAATAGTCGTAATTTTTGCTCGCACAGCAGGATGTGAGTTCGAGAATAAAGTAGCAAAAGGGCATTTCAACAATTTCCTTGCCAAAATTTTCAGTAAATAAGTTTTAAAAATGCACTTCCGTTAATGATAGCAGTGCAATATTGTGCGCGACAAACTCATCGTCACTCTATCGTGCGTGCGCTGGTCATGTGCGATTTTCATCTTAGGTACTGAAAAAAAAAAAGTCTACTTTTTGTTTTAATTTTCTTACTAGAAATAGGAATTACCTTTCCAAAATTATGTTGTTTATCACATGTTGAATTCATAGATAAAAATTTTTTATTTTGTTACCAGAAACATTTAATCTTTTGAAATTAAACGTTTGTTTAGTAGTATCGCCTAATAATTTGTAAGCACTATTTAATACATTAATTTTGTGTTGACACAGATAATCTTTGAAGTGAATTCACGGTTCATTGAGCAATTTATAATAATTTTCAGTCAAATTACCTCCTCCTAAAATCTGGTAGAGTAGTTTGATTAGCACTGGCAGAAAATAAGAAGAGCAGTTCTGTTTTTTTAATACCTTGCTAAAAATTTAATTTTTCAAGTACATTTTTTAATTAACTGATGGTTAATATAATTTGTTTCATTTTGGTTCCTTACACATTAGAGAAAGTATCAGCGTGACATAAATGTATTAATCAATTTTACACTTTATTACTGTCGCTCTATTCATGCTTGGATGCAAATCATTAGGCTTTTGCAGTTTACATTCTGTACGTCAGAAAGGAGCAGAAAGAAAAAAAATTAGGCAGGGCTATAAAAGTGCTCATTCAACCGTGAACTTACTTTATCTCTCAGTGGTGGCGGTAATCGAAGACCCCGAGTCGATACTAATCTAGTTCGTTTCGACTGTTGTTGCAGGTGAGTTGACGCAAACAGCCAGCACCGAGGTGGTTGCAGCGATTGTCGACTCGCAGCGGTGTTCGTCTCGGCTTACAGCAGGTAGTTTTGTTTACTCTGTGAAGCGCCGCGGATTCCATTCGTTGTGTTTTTTTGCGGGTCCGCGCACAAAAGCGCGCCACCTCTCGCCGAAGTGTGTGTGTGTGAGTGAGAGAGAGAGAGAGAGAGAGAGAGAGAGAGAGAGAGCGGTTTTATCGGCAAAACAGCGGCTCTCGTGTTGCGTATCCAGGTATGCGCTTTGGAACGCCCGGCTTGAATGTTTCCTCTGGTATGTGTGCTTTCGGAATGTGCTTTGTTTGACGGCAAGGGAGAACGGAGAGTTCCGAATGATATTNTCCAGGTATGCGCTTTGGAACGCCCGGCTTGAGTGTTTCCTCTGGTATGTGTGCTTTCGGAATGTGCTTTGTTTGACGGCAAGGGAGAACGGAGAGTTCCGAATGATATTTTCATTACAATAGTCATTCCAGCGTGAATTATTCAGCACAGGTGTTCAGTGAATTACTTTATGCATATTACTTAAAATTCTGGAAAATTGTAGTTCTTTCCTGATGATAAAACTCATTAATGCTTCGTAATATTTATCAAATTATTGCAAAATGAATTATGTTTTATTTGAACACATTATAACATTCTATTGCCACGAAAACATCTCCTAATTAGCGCTTTCATGACAACAGAACCACTTCAGAAAATGGGAGTTCCCGGCTTGCTTTTTTTTTAGCATCATGATTTATATATTTTTTAATTGCAGTTTTACAATATTAATTTTTATATGGGTTTTGTTTGGGCTCAAAATCGATCCCTATGCGTATTTTCTGCACGTAGATCAAGGACCGACCGGTGCATTTCCGCACTGAACAGTCAATACTGCGCTAACCTGGCTAAATATTACATTTAAACTGTCCTGAGCCAAACACCAATCAGTGACTAGAGCAATTACATAATGTATCGCCTGCCAATATAAAGGTTTGATGATGACGTAATTAGTAATCTGAAATCATTACATTATCCATACTCGGAAAACATTACATTAGCCTGATGTGGAGGCAGAGAAGAGAGCAGTAATGTGAATTGTAGCTGTTTGCGACACACGTGATAACAATTTCCTGAATCGATAAGTATTTTATTTTCTTTCCAGATGCTATTACAATTCTCTGGAATCGTGGCGACATACATGCTAGCAGCCAGTCAGGTAAAACGGAAATACTTGTGACATATACAATCTGATGACAGTGTCGGTGGCCGCTTGTTGAGAATGTCGTGGAGTGCAGGCAATTATTAACGGCATAGTAAGCGGGTCTTATAAATAAGAGTAAGATAATGAATTATTTTTCAACTCTCTGCCTTATTCAAACGAAAAATGAGTTTGCATACTGCACTGATAGAAAGGTTTGTTCCAGCAAACCAAATATTTGTTGGCTGAAATTTATTATTTATTTATTATTATTTATTTATTAATTATATTAAGTTACCACAAAAATATCAATTTTTTTGAGTAAACAAAACTTGAAAAGCGACCAAATTAATTTTGTTCATGTAACAAAATACACGTTTGAATGAACAAAACCTATGTGTTGGGAAAGTGGAATGAAGTGGAGTGGAGAGATTTGGCCAGTTCTTAACATCGAGATTTTGAGAGCTGATGAGGGTGAAGCGAGGTGAGTATGGAGCAGCGCCGGAATGCAAGGACGGGGATCCCCGAGTAAAACCCGCCGACTAGCGGCATCGTCCGGCACGATCGCCACATGCGAAAATCCGGTAGCGGCCCGCTGGGAATCGAGCCTGGTTTACCTCGGTGGGAAGCTAGTAGTCTGACCAACACAATATTTTTGTGAACATATAAACAGATTTAACTGATTTCACGATGCGGACATTGAACTAGAAATCTTGAAAATTAAATTTTATTTCTAAGCCTTGGGTGTTGTGAAATGATTATAAATTCTGGAGTTTTATAGGCAAACATTACCGTAAGCTTTAGTACATCGTAAGTCCTATGTCCCGGAAATAAGGTTATCAACTTTTACAAATTTGCCATAAGTGATACTTACGGCAACTTGACACACGACTTCTGACCCCGATAAAATGACCAAGTAAATTTTTTATAAAAAATAAGTCTTCTACTTTCTGTGCATATAAAGAAACAAAATATTAGTTGGATCTTTATTCCTAATTCAGTGTCATTTGAATTTTTTTATTTTATCGGCTTTAAAACACACGACACCAACACACACTGGAAGAAAAAATACTGTGCACTTCGACTAGAGCTCTAATTTCGGCAAGTGCTTATTTCACTAACACACTTGTTGACGAATGCCACTTGTCGGTGTCAATTGCAATTATCTGTGGCCATTGGGTTAGAGCATCAGAGTAAACGTTCCTGTTATAGCAGACGTGGTAAATTATCGACGCTGTTTATTAATTTTCATTTCATTCATTCTGAGATACTTGATATATGACGTCCCGTCTTTTGTACACACTGGATAATTGTTTCACCCCAAGGATACGGGGAATCCCTTACAATACCGAACAGCTGACAGCCTTGCTTTGAAAAACCGTATAGCCACCCTCTCACCGAGATGGCGGGACAAGGGCTGCACCACACTGCTCCATCTACGAAGTCCCGCGCCGAAATATACCAATACGCACAGCTTTTAGCAAAACGTAAAGTTGCTTGGAACCTACCGTTCCGCAGAATGGAATCGCGAATAGTTGTGTTAGCAACACAAAGGGCAACAGTTTGACCCTGGCCAGTTTCGCGACTTGAGTCTGATACCACAGTCGTCATGCTAGTGACTTCTCAGAAGAAACCATTTCCCTAGGTATGGCTATGTCATGCCTGGTTGGTGTTTTTTCGAAGGAATTTGGTCACATTAGTAAAGTTTCAAAGTTTAGCGGGAATATCTATAAAAGTGTTAAAATTTGATTTACATCTTATAGCCAAATAATCGTTAATGGTATGAAACGACATGAGTTCAGCAGTAGTAATACGCCATCCATTTAAATTCACAGCTATTAACATCACTCTACCTCCCTCTTCCTCCCTTTTTTATTATATGCCATCTAATAAGTGCAAAATAATACAAGTTGGTAAGGCTATTTCTTTAACTTAAAAATAAAATGTTAGTTCTTCATTTACTATATTCGTCCATACAGCAACAATTTTACATTTCAGACTTAGTAATATTGCGTTTTCCATAGTTTCTGCGAAGGATAAACAATTTATAATAGCTGACTCTTATGTTTACCTTATTTGAAACCCTGATCACGTCCAATCTTGGGACACACATTCACCAACGTCGCGAGGTGTAGCTATTGTTAAAACAATACAGCGGGAGATAATTAAGATCTGACCAGCTACTGAAACTAATATTTATCAGAAAATACATTCTTTTTGAACAGTCATCCTAAACAGTATCGCTATTAACAAGTGACGGGTTTTCTAACTCGCAGTTTTGTACATTTCGCAGGGTTACACACTGAAAAAAAAAAACCATTTTTGGTGGCTATAAAGTGTTTTGTTGGTGTCCACCCCACTAAGTTTTTTTCTGAGGAACGCAAATGTTTTTAGTTTTTACCATTAAAATTTTGTAGCCACTAAACATTTATTTTGTAGTGATTACAAAAATTTGTGTTCACCACAAACAGTTTTGGAAGGGTGAATGCAAACAAAACAATTTGTGAATTAGAGAGTATTTTTGTACGTTATAAATCTAACATTATCATTCAATTCCTGTTCTCATGTAGCTGTACTTTTAGTAAACAACTATAAAATATAAGTAAACATACAGCAGAGATGCAAAGGGATCATAAAAATTAACACATTTTTTAGCGCTTATGTACTGATGTGACGATAATCATAATTGTGTCTGCAACTACCTTATTTTCGGACCTTTGATGTGGTTGGCAGATATCTTTCACTGAATATATAATAAATCATTAAATATCTGATGTAACCAAAAACCAACATTCATAACTAAAGTTGCATTTACTTAAAACTGTTTGTAACACCAAATATTAATTAAACTAATGTCAGACGTTCGGGTCAGTGGTAAAATGTGTTATTACGCGAAATAAAAAAGCATTTTAGTAAAAATTACTTATACGTAGATTTCTTCTTTTTCATACGTGAGCCGTGCAGTTCCGTCTGCTTGTATTCTTCGGTTATATTCACGTTCAGAAACAGCCGAAATTCTTTTTATCTGTATCTTTAACTAACTTGTTGTAGTGAGTAATCATTGAAGCTCACTCGATTTTTAAAAAAAAATATTTTTCTAAACCATGGTCAGCTCTGATCTAATAGCTGGCCTTGGCTGAAAAATTCAATGCTTTTATATACCTGGAAGTATAAAACAAATGGAACAGAAACGTTTGCATCTTATATGTTTTGAATAGAAAATTAGAAAATTTGCCACTAAACTAGCGATTTTTATGATTGGTTTCGGTTGTTTGAAATCATGTCTCCGAGGCCCTTCTAGCACCGACATAGTAGTTTCATTAGCTTGCCGAGTCTTCTGAATGGCTCGCTGGATAATGTTCTAAGTATAGACCTTCTTAACACACTTCTAAGAGTCAACTGTTGTCGACGTGCGTCTACGTCATTCCCATCCATATACGTATTTTTTCCATAAAAATAATATTTGTTGAAACCTATACAACGATCAACGAAAATCGACGGTAGTTTTTTTGGCACGGGAAGTTGGTCACGTACACAGAAAAAATTATAATTTTCTTGCAACAAAACTGCTATTGAGTCATTTCTTTTAACACTTAGGTTGGAGTAAAATTAATAATGTTGTGACAAAGTTATAATCTTAAAAATTTACAAAGTCTTATTTTACTATAATGCAAATATACCTTTAAAGAGTTAATGTTAATAAAGGCTCTATGTAATGCTGCGCAACCAAAAGTTGTATTGCGCTAAAGATAATAGGAAGAACAGTGTATTGTGTGTTACTGCGACATTAAATAAATGTCCTACCAACACAAGTTTACACTGTCTTGCGTTGTAAAATGGCGGATAGTAGTGAACAGCGATAAGCTCGTAAAAGGAAGCCACTGTATTTAAATATTAAAGCAAAGTATGAGAACTAAATGAAGCTTAGACCAGCTCTCAAGCCTTGCAAAGCAGTTTACGTGTGCCAATTGTGCATATATTTATAGAGCATTAAGTATCATCACGTAACGAAAGAGAACGGCAGTTTGTTGAACAATAAATCACATTAACAACAACATTAGTTACTGACGGCTCACAGATAACAAACAATTACTGTTGTAGTAACATTAATACTGTTGTCATAACATTAGACTATGATATGTGTGCTTGCCCGAAACATACTTAGGCCTACATTCGCCCAGAAATTACGTTCCGGAGAAGATTTCTGTGTGATTTACTAGCAATCACTAGAGAACGAAAGTTATATTCAAATGCATTTTGAATGTCGGGCTTAACGGGCGAGCAGCTCCGTTGTGTAACAAATACACGCTCGTTCATTACGGGCATTGGCTATCTCTCTTTTTTTTTTTTGTGGATTTAGTTGGTGCGAGGTGGACTAGATGAGCATTCCGCCTGGACTTCTATTTAGTGATTGGAAAACTCGATTCATTCGCGAAATACGAGTACTTAATCAAATAAGCCTGCTCACATTTTAAACAGAAACGCGGGGCTCTTCAACCAACAACAAGGAAACCAATTATGGTGAGGTAAAGTGTGAAATTCTGTTACCTTATTATTCATAATATATAAATTGTACCTGCGGTTACTTACGTAATATATTTATCTTATTCGTATACAGGGGGTAGTTTGTATAATATATATGTGTGATATTTAAATGGGAGTTAAAAAAAAGCGGTTAAACTTTTTTCGGTGAAATTTTGCTTACCTAAATCTAGGAGATACTCTTCTGTGCGGTAGAAATCAAGAACATTAGAATGGTGAAATAAAAATAAATACATTAAAATATACCATTTAGGAGGGTATTAAATAAAATATAAAGAAATAATGTTACGTTATTTCAGTTAATATAAATAATGTAGAAAGGGTTTTTTGCGTATTGCTTGAAAATTAATACCTAGATTTTCACATGCTTTTAGACCATTGGCGGTAATGGATAAATACATAACGATAGTATTAGGTACCTTATTCGCATATTAGGAGCTATTTCCTTGGCCTTATTCTGGGACCGCGGTGGCGTAAAGTTCAGACTACTCGCCTCACACCCAGGCTAACCCGGTTCGATTACTGTTTGGGTCACCCTGACTTTTTTTTGCATGTGGGAATCGTGCTTGACGATGCCGCTGGTTGGCAGGTTTCCTCGGGGATCTCCAGTTTCCCCCGCCTTTGCATTCCGGCACTGCTCCATGCTCACCTCGCTTCCCTCTCGCCGGCTCTCAAGACCCTGCTGCCGCCCAAACCTCCCCACTGTATTCCATGACCTGACTCAAGGCAGCTCTGTAATAGCTTCATTTCTCCCCGAGGCATCATTCCGTGGAGAGGCAGGTAACCTAATGACAGTCACCGCTCCTTCTCTTTCTAATGCCGCCTTTCAATACTCGCAGATTTCACTGGCTAATTATAGTCAGTTTACATTAATTTCCAACTTTTCTCAAGCCCTGCTAAAGATCTACTTCCAGAATATTTCTACGCTTCATGCAAACATAGATTAACAAAGTCTAGAAAATTACACAGAAGTGATGACGCACCGCATTTGTGCGCACTCAAAGGAATTATAATTTTCATAAGAATTATTTCATACCAGACGTTACCCTCACACCTATATTCTTTATGTTTTATTTGTATTAATTATAACTAAAGTATTTTAATGTTTAGGGGAAATATAAATAAAACTGCAATTTAACCACAAATGAGGTACTTTGATGAACACAAGCATGAAACACTGGTGAATCATTGCATATTGAGGAAATGTTCAAACCCGTCATACGTGGGGTGATTTTCAAAGGTTTAAGTAAAGAAGAGTGAATAGACCGCGAATGGACTGCAATAGTTCGAGTACTGACACTCGTTCCCGCGTTCCTGCGGTACACAAACCCGCGCGAGGCTGCGTTCATTACTGAAGCATACTGGAGCCGCAGAGGCGGTGCAGTGCCAGCCAAACAACATATGGGCGGCGATTCAAGTCTTAGCTTCTCTTAGCTATTTTCAGATGTGCAGAGGGCAGCATCCTTACATGCAGTACAGTCCTCATTGAAATTCTGCACAAAGCAATAAAAAATTACATGAAAGCAGTACTTACGTTCTTATGAAAATTTGTTTTCTTCAAACAAAGAAGTTATTTTCGTCTAATGTCTGTCGTCAGCTTGCAGCGAAGATGCAGCAAGTATTTCTCCGCTACGTTCGCTATTATGTGGGGTGAAAAGTAAGAGACATTCTCGACGCTTCCGCAGAGAGTGTTATTTTATTGTGACCACCCAATGGTAGAATACATAATAATGGCATTAAAATATATATACAAAATACTTGTAACTGTCAAAAATTGTTCATAAACGGATTACCTTATTAAAGTTTATTAAGTTATATGTTTTTATTGCGGTCTTTAAAGCAGTACCGAGTTGCATCTTATAAATGCACTTCTGAGCAAATGGTAAAACATTAGGTGATATTTGTTTGACAGTTTTTTAAATTGACATATGGCGGAATGAAAGAATGCTGACATATGGCTGACAGAAGAAAAAAAGCAAAATTATTTTAAGTGCTCAGTCAGCCGCAAACAGCCTACGGAACAAGTAATATAAAAATTGTTACTTAGGTGTGGTGATAATGGTNGTTTTTCGGTTTTTCGCCTATATCTCAAAAACGGCCAGCCGTAGAGTCAAAAGTTTTTTATACAAAATTAAAGAAAATAAAATTTTTTATAAGAATATATGTATTCCTTTTTTTCTAATCTGTTATAATTTAGGAGATATTTGCTCGCCAAAATTGCCAATTTACAAAAAAATATATTTTACTCGCGTTTTTCATAAACGTTTTTGTTATTCTTCTTTGCAATTCATTTGAAAAGAAATATTTTCAGAGAAGAAGTTGTAGAGCATTACATTTCCCATAGTATGAGTATATTATTCAATACTTTATCTTCAACTGACCAAAAGCAATGAAACTTTTGTGCGAAATCTGAGATATATGACATGAAACCATGTTTTGCACCGTGATACATTGGGAAAAGGTATTTATACAATAAAAACCACCATTCATTTAAACTCAATAATTATAATAAAAAATTAAGAAAATAATAATGTAATAAAAATTGAATTAAAAAAATAGCAAAATGACTATAATAGTACAAGTAATAATTATGATTAAGAATAATATGAATAATTGGGAAATTAGAGCAATTTGCTTCTTTTGGAGCGGGGAGGTTCAGGTTGGGGCTCGTACTCCTCGTCCTTATCCTCGATAATTTCTTCCATATTATCGTTCGATTCCTCAACGAGTGTGGGAGGAAGTTGAAGTTCTTCATCATCTTCATCGTCATTTTCTAATAGAAGTACGCCGTTGAACAATTACCATGGCTGTTGGGGCAAACGGGAGAGCATTTCAGGAATGCTTTCCTGCACCCACATTTACCACTCCTGCAGTCTTTAGTGCTCCGGCAAAAAATCATTTTCAAAATATCGTCTGGTGCGACGGGATCTTCAGTTTGCACAGGAGCGAGATAATTGCCTGGCGTACGTGCCCACCCCACAGTTCAGGGGGTAGCTCGTTCCCTAACCACTACTCTACTTGATGGTAGGTTCGGTATGAATGCTGCTTAGCTGCCCTCTCGGTCAGTGGCAGTGATGATATGTCAGGTTTTATATTGAATACTGACTTCACACATGCTTGATAGCGGTAAAGGTTCAGGGATGTTTCTTAGCGATCGCACCATACCATCTCAAGACATTTCTTCCCCTCTTCGTCAACCTGAGCGTGTGTTGAATTAGAATTTACAAACACTTCAGTGGCTTTGTGAATTTCACGGTTCTTTTGGTATAACTTAATAAAACCAACCTTGCTCTCTCTGAATGCTGCTGAGGTTGTATCGCAACCTGTGAATGCGTGTAGGAATATAATGCCCTTTAGCCCTAGTTGTTTCATCTCTTTTATGGAATATATATAAAGGTCTTGATTTTTCCACGGCCCGGTTTTATTAATAAGATGGAGTCAGATGGAGTCTTTGCCATTAGGAGATCTACTAGATCAACATCTTCTCCAATGACAGCAACAGTGGATATTTCTGATGGTTTGGATTTGTCGATGGCTGTCGTAACAATTAACACAAGTCAGCATCTCCTGGAGCTTGTCGGCTCTCAATTCCACTTTCGTTGAGTTGTGATTGGAGTAGGGTAATCAGCTTTCTTTAATTGTGCTTATTGGAGAGGAAGTGATTTTGTTTGACCGTTATTTCAGTGTTTAAATTAAAGTTTATATCTACTGACTTCTTCATCCGATAGCGTCGCTCCTGTTCAGCTGCCTTCATGCTGTTGTGTGAGTTGGTGTAGCCATCAAATACAACGCAGCAGCTCTTCCCAGGATAGTGGCTTTTGATATATTTGATATTGGCCTCGCAAATAGTGGACACTATGCATGGCCAGATTACTTTATGCATAAGAAATCCCCCATCAACTACAATGTCAATGTTTAATGGGTTCCAATCCTTTTTGGTGGTATGAAAAAGGGTGTACATAGCTGATTTCTTTGTCTTCCTCATTCCACATTCATTGAATAAGGCTAACGGGAATGGGGCCAACTCGTATTCCAAATACATACTCAAGTCATCGTCCGTTTTTTTTACTGATGGATATTTTTTGGAAAAGCAGGAAACAGCATATCGCAACTGTGTCGTTTTGGATCTTGATTGATGATGTGACAAATTACAGAGGGAGCGCCCGATATTTTCTTGATCGCATAATACCCGAAAATGGCGCACCTTCTATTTTCAGCATCGCCTGCTTTCCAATTTAGACAGCTTCATAGCAGTTTATGACAGTACAGTCTCCCACAACTCCTGTAGCTATCGACATGATTTTATTCATTATAGGAAACGGGGGATGATTTTCAAACCATGCTGCTAATTTATTAACGTCAGCTGTGTTTCTAGAAATGCGAGTCATACTAAAATCGACATGTTGCTCAAGTGAGAAGAAGAGAACGCCGCGGAACTCATCCAGTGACGCACAAATGTCATGTGTCGCACTCGTCCCCACAATCCACTTGCTGATCACACTATCTGAGATGACTCGTCCACGCGTTAGGCCAGTATTGGTTTTGAAGGATCTCATTAGTTTAGTTTCAATGGTCATGTCTGACCACACTCCCGAACAATAGCGATCCGAACCTCGCATTGTGAAGTTACGGGAAGTGGCCTGATGCATGAAAGTATGGTATCATTTTTTTTACACAATCGAGATGGGCAGACCAATCACCTGACCGTTCAGCATTAATGAAAGCTTTAATCAAATTGACCAGTTTGAAATACTGCGTCCACAACTTCGCTGTTAGCCCATTTTTACTGAGATTTTGAACTTTTTCTTCAAACTTGGTGGTCAAAGATATCAGATAGGGATTTTCTTTCAGTGAATCTAGTGTTGGAGACTCATTCAGAAAATCATTCATTAGTTCATCAATAAATGTTCGTTCTTCTACTGCGACCTCTACTTGGCCGAATATGATATTGGCTAAGGCAGTTTGCACCAACAAGTGACCTCGGAATGCTCTCGTAAAAGCGTGACCTTTTAGCATCTTGTCGACTGATAGTTGAGCATAGATAGTGCTCAATAGTACTTTGAGACCACTTCCGCCCATGAGGTTGCTCAAGCACCCCAAATATGACATTCAAATGTGAAATCCACCAAGCCGTACCAAATTGTTGGACAGCTGTGAGTCAGATGGAGCTGCTGCAACTATTTCTCTAGTTTTTCAATATAGAGGCTGGTCAAATGTGAGGATAAGACAATTCTGCTTGATTATTCTACAATTGTGTGTATATTCGACAGAATGCCATAATAAAATGTAGACAGTGTCATAATTATAGGGTGGATCATTAACGTAAGGAAGAGGAATAACTTCTTTCACTAAAACATCCTTTGGTAATTGAATTCATAAATCCTTTCCGTTCCGGGATTGGAATATTTTGCGACTTACCAAACAACCATAGCATGTCATACGGTTGAAGATTTGACGATTCTGGTGGTACTTCCAGGTGTGCCACTACAACGTTTTCTAGACCACTTCCCCGGTCGTTTGACGGGAATATTTCGAGTGGGATGATTCCTAGTCTCCCACGCTCATTTGATGTAGGCAGTTAAGTAAATCCAGGGATTTCAGAACACCTTTTGGTTGAACTAGCCGGGGTTATGCACTTCATTCCACCCATTGTGTGAAACATATTGTAGCTATGTGCATACATTAAAATCTGCGTTGTCAAATACGAATTGGGAGAATGGTCCTTCTTTGAATGCTGGTTTAGTATGGGCCATAGCAGACAGCTCCTAAGTTTGAGCTTCATAGTACGACGATAAGCCTAAACTAGCAAGGAGATTCACCAACGATTTTGAACCAAATTTTCTATGAAGGGAAAGGGAAATGCTGTTCAATATGGAGGACATGAAGGTCCGTGGTCGAATACTGGAGATGATGGCATGTGCTACAGCGACGCATTTTCCCTTAGTTTCATCGACCCTTTTTGTCTTATTTAAAATAACTTCCTCCAGGAACGTTTGTAAGGTTGGAGGAAGATCATTTACGTCTTTAAGGAAATCAACAGTGGGTGAGTAGGTGGTTGTGTCATAGACTTGCCTCTGCACGTCCTGCCTTATGATCTCAGCTGCTTTTTTCACAATACTCAGATGCTCATCAGTTGATTCCTTCTCCTTATTTTCGTACCCTACATTTGTCAAAAGTTTGCACCCCTTTTTCTGTAAAAGGGATGATAGGAACACGGGACCGGTTTCTTCCTGGTGTCCATGTGATACGACCTCCATAAGTTTATTTTTGATAGTACTGTCTGCTGGTAATGTCCCTGATACTACAGCTTTTAATTCATGAAAAGCGAAGTGGCAGTCAGTGTTGTCTTTCATGTACGCTTATATTTCCTTTATAGCTTCAGCAAC
>NQII01000731.1:325112-339785 GCA_002778355.1 Clitarchus hookeri
GACTACTATCTGCTCTTGTTTCACCAGCCTCAATACACGATAACTTAAGGTTACCAATGGTTTGAACTTGCCTCACCGTTTTCCGTTTCTCTATTCCCCTGTTCTGGTTTTGTCTTAAGTTGGTAGAATCTGCACAGAAAAAACAATGGTTTTTAAAGTCTTATTTCGGTCATAATGACCTTGTGACAATACGTTCTGCTGAGGTTGATGCAGCCTGCCTCCTCAAATCAGCCGCAATGCTGTCAGTTCTGGTGTAATTCTTCCTACATGAGGTGTGAACGATGAGGGATTTCACACCACGTAGTGATGATCTCTTGTTGTCCTTCCTTTGTATCAGTGACGCTATTCCCTTTTCAGACACCTTTGAAAAACCACCACCTGACTCATCAATATCTTCGGCACAAAAAAAACACTTGTTAGTCATTTTTCAAAGGGTGAAACACTCGCGGAATAAAAAAAAAACTATGCTTTCACGTTCAAACTAAGTCACACGACATTACTGTACCGACGTTGGTAATGTTCTGAGCACGCAAAACTAAAGGACGATTTGTAGAGGGGATTATTTGTTTGTTGGCTACTAGAGATGGTAAAGAAATAACGTAACAGGTATTAGTAACAAGTATGTGTAAAATGTTCCACGAAACAGGTATTGAAAATATCAGATAACAGGTATTAGAAATAGCCTTTTAGTTTTTAGAGTTACCCAAGCGGCAAAACGGCGTACTAAAAAATAACAGATACGGGAATTGGGAACGAGTATTTTATCAAAAGGAGTATCTTATCAATATGTTATTTCTGAACGAGTATGAGTGTTTATTCCAAAGCCAAACTGGTATATCCTTTTCCTGTATCAGTTTCCTATTATTCACTATGTGTATTTTGTATCAGAATACTCTAAAATGTACTAGTAAACACAGAACAGTAAAAGTAAACATATACGAGTAAGTATAAAGTAGGAATCGTTCATGTGATTTTACCGCAAGGATAATGTAATTATGTTTAATTAAATTTTTAGTGTATTTTAAGTATATAAACTTTTTAATATAAAATAAAAATCCAAATTAATAGTTTTACATTATTCAATAATCAGAAAACAAAATTTGTAATTGTTTTTTAAGAATCTTTAAACGAAAATTTCGATTTGTTTGAAAAATATTCTTACGACAACGTTAAATTTGAATTAAATGTATAAGTTGAATAATATTTCCGATTTTCGATCTTTCTATTTTCTGTTAGTCTGTGGTCTCTAATTATAAATATACCTGTCATTGAAAAATACTAGTTTTACCATCTCGTATCTGCTCTTACTTTTTTGGTTTTGTGTCATAATTCTCGGGATTTGCTCAAAGTTTTCAAATTGCTCTAACTTTTGGGTCAGTTGAAGATAAAATAATCAATAATATACTAATTTTATAGTAAATTTAATTTTCTACAACTTCTTTTTCCCAGAACATATTTTCTAAAATGGACGGCAAAGAAGATAAAAGGGAATGTTTATGAAAAAACATGAGGCAAACATTTTTAAAAAAAAAATTGGCAATTGTGACGAGCGTATATCTCCTAAACTATGAAAGACTCAAAAAAATTAATAGGAATATTCTTGTTGAAAATTGAATGTTCATTAGTTTGGTATAATGGTTTTGACACTACGGCTGACCGTTTTTGAGATATAGCCGAAAAACTGAAAAACGGGACCTTCTTCGCCCCCCTCCCCCTTTTTTTTTTCTTCGGTCCTACGTTCCAGAACCTTTAGTATGTTTGCCTCCTAACTGGTCCAAACAAAGTCCTGAAGTCAATTCTAGCCGTCCTGACATTTCTGTCTACACCGCCCTTTTGAACATCCATTGACTGGACTATATGGTTTAAGCGTAAGATAATAATATTGTTACAAATCGCCTCCGGCTTATTCAAGTTCGATCCTTAAGTTACACCCACCTCACAATACCCAACAGTACTCTAACAAGTTGCTTAGGGCTAATTCAGGTTCGTGAAGGATGTTCAGTTTATAATGTAGTAATTAAATTAAATAACAAATTTTAATTTGTCAATTTATTTACAATGGTATACAAATGCACACACGGCTATTATTTCTCAAATACAACTGTCTGTACCAACCATTAACACTTGTTATTTATATTTGTGAACGCAATTTTTAGGCGAATTGCCGTTATAATTAAAGTAGTTATCACTGTCTTTGTACTAGACACAATCGTATGCCGGTCTAAATTAGTGCCGTGTCTTCATTTATTAGTTACACATACGATATAAATGTTTGTCTGGATGGTCTCACACTGCACTCGCTGGTCGCTGCACCGTCGCCCGGAGATCGCACACACCGCGGTGCGGCGAGGCATATGTAGCTGAGATGTCCAAAACCAGAAGTTTCTTCCCGCCTCGATTCACGCCGAGGGAGCAGATGACCAGACGCCGTCCATTCTTCAAGAGAGAGGAGTGGTGTTAGTCCAGGTAGCATTATCGCGGTCCTTGTTTTGTCTCCCCCCGCTCCATGGGTGCTGATGATGTCATCATACTACGCCGGGTTCGCCCGGGATGGGGGACGGAGGCTAACAAACTGCGCGTAACGATATACTGCATCATCAGTGACGAAGCCCATACCTAGGTTAGTACTTGGCCAGTAGTCGCACATTATTTAAAGTCGGGAGCTTGCGGACAAGTTATTGTTATGTCGGTAGAGAAGCGGAAACTGACGTAATGTAGGTGGTATCTATTTTCCTTCCCATTTTAGTTTGTGCAAAGCCTCGCGCTACCACGCCTCGTATGTTGTTTGAACTGGCCACAAACTGCATGTCTGCCCCGCGGCCCCAGGCAGACTCCTCTTGTACCTCTCCTCACGGCTCCGGGGCTTGCACGCAAGTGCCATTACTGTATATTACCTTAGTCGTACACATTACACAAACCTTTGGAAACAAAATTCTTGCCCCTAACTGAATGCAATTGCTTGCATGTGAACAATGACTAGCATGTACGATATTACCCTAAACTCCAGGTTACAAATTTTGTGAAATTATTGGGAATAGGAAATCTGGAAAAAATAATAATAATGTGACGTGTGATCTGAAGTGATTATCCACAGAGAGACACACCCTTTACAATAGAGAAATAAAAGTTGTTCTTTTAAAAATTTCAGAAACTTCGTGACATTAAGGAACAGATGTGATATTTGCCATCTGTAAACCTTTAGGTGGGAGGGAGGGGGACAATCGTATGGAGAGCGGAAACATTTGGACGGCCCTTAACAGCGAGGTCTTGAGAGCCGATGAGGGCGAAGCGAAGTGAGTGGGGAGCAAGGGCATAGCAAACGAAAGAAACCCGCCTGCCAGCGGCATCGTCCGGCACGATTCCCACATGCGGAGAACCGGGAGCGACACCGCCGGGAATGGAACCCGGTTTGACTTGGTGGAGGCGAGCAGTCTAACCACTGCACCGCCGCGGTCCCCTGATAAACGATGAACATCTTCGGATAACACACTTTTGTTAGTCAATAATATAGCAACCCCTAATTTCCCAGTGACGGGCGATGTTATGGCTTGCTAAATGTCCACGGGTGGCAGACAAATAATGAGATTAACAATATTCATGGATTTGTTGTTTCCTCTTGCGTTGTTTCTGACATTTTGCAAATAACTAATTTTAGTTCCCTATTGTGTAGGTTGTGACGCTCCTACGCACAATATTCCACGTCAAAGGTCGTATTATGTTTTCTATCCAGTTTACCGTGACAAACCATCCTGCAAATAGTGAAAATGGAGTGTGTACCTACAGCAACATTAGCGGCAATTTTTGTGAATTTTTTTTTCCACGTCTCATTATAAGTGTTAGTTATATATCTGATTGCTGACCAATATAACCTCTTCCTTTTTATATTTTAAGCGATTAAGTTATAAGTTTTTTAGTAAAAGTATATTAAATGCCTAACGGCATCCCAGTGTCAAGTCTCCACGCTTCGATACCAGTAATTGGTTCATGGCATTATTAGTCTTTACAATACATTCAGCGGAAGGACTTACAGTGAACAGATAGACGTTACCAAGCATGAACATCAAAATTACTGCTTTAAGCACGAATTACCTCTATCTATATTGTATATTCTGGTTACGTTTGGTTAGGAAAGTTAAAGGATTTTCTTTCGGACGAACAAAGAAAATGACAATGAAGAGAGAGTGAAAAATGGTATATTTGACAGAGGGCAGGTAAACGCATACATGATAATCAGGTATAAACTAGTGAAAAATTATCGATTTTTACATTCGGCATTGGCGATGATATGGTAATACGAGAGTGGTATGAAAGTAAAATTAATGGGTTGATGTGAGGATAAAATCCAAAAATATCTTTTGATAAACCGCATGCACCTGCTACGTTACCAGGGCCTCAATAAGGGCGGGAAAAGGGAAGGAAAATTAAAGACAAGCTTATTGACATGGGGGATATCATCATACTTATCTTTCATAACATAATATGGAGTATTTATATTAAGTATGATAATTTTCGTAGGAAATTTAACATTCTTTCCAGAATTTTTTTTTCGAATAAGAACACAGTGATATAAATGTCTTAAAATATAATTTGCTGTAATTTTTATATATTCCATGGTGCACGATACCCGTAACGAAGACGTCCATTTTATGATACTTTTCTTCAAGGAAAAATGTAACAATTACGTTGCTTCTGGTTTTAAATTACGGAATAACTTTTGTATGCTTTTAATGTGTAAAGTATGAAAAGAATTGTTATGAAAGAGAAACCGTGCATATTGAATCACTAAGTCTTATATGTAAGCAAACAGAGGCATTCGATACCTATAATTAGCGACCTGCCAAACTGGCGTTATGTTCAAGTTAGGGTAGACTTCAACTACCTGTGCGGTTTTATTGTTCCTGTTACTGGACTACAGTTTATTTAAAACTCTGTGGTTGCCTTTGTACCAACAGAAAATAAGCTACGACGGTATGATCTCATCACGTACGATCAAGTATAAAGGAATATTATGGCTCATTTTTGCAGAAAGCAGTAAACAAACGGCAACTTCCCAGATACATACAGCGCGGGGAAATCTAGCGCACTGTGACATAAATACACGAATTTTGCATGTCCGTAGTTATACGTAATTAATAGCTCTCTTTCCTGATAAGCTGTTTACATCACATTTCTTGCCACGCCCTTCCCCCAATAGTCCACAAGTGTTGGATATAGTTTGTTCGCGGAATCTCTACACTTTTTGAATCAAATATTTGAAAAATAATTCCATATATGACGTTTTAGTTAGGCATTTCCTAAACATTTCATGTATCACAAGCGACTTCTGGTAACACGAAGTAGTTAATTTTTTGGTAAAATTGAACTTTTACTTAAAGTTTATCTATAAACTATAATATTTTATTTTTAATTAGTTTGCGCATAAACAGGGAGAAAGTAAGCGTGTTGGTAATGCGTAGCAAGAAATAGTTCTCATAAAAAATGCATGTAACTAAGTACCCACGAATGCGGTTTATTGTCCATTTAATGAATTTTCTATAGACTTGGATAATGTTTTTTTATGTATGAGGCGGAAGAATAACTAGAAATTAGAACTTTTGTAGGGCTTCAGTAGAGTGTGAAGTAACCGTGAATTGACTATACACATTGAATCACATTATTACGACCATTTGCTATAAGTGCCATCTGCAGAGCGTAGTCCATGACATATAGCCCGTGACGTGGGCTGATGAAGCGGGTATATACTGCGACCGACAGGCTGGCTGTACACAAAGCGCTTCCTGCTGTCGTGGGTATGGGGAGCGATTTAACCAAGTTTCAGAAAGAGGTGGTCATCGGCTTTCGGGCCAAGGGGGTGGGGGCAGCATTTCGGAAACAGCAACGTTTGTGAACTGTTCACGCCATTGATGTCCGAGGTAAACGTCGACTACGACTGCGCGTGAAGGCCAACCGACAGGCTACAGTGAATCAGCTCACCGTCCAAATGAACCAAGGGGCATCCAGACACGTGCCTACCGCAAAATTTCAGTGAACTCTTCTGCGAATGGGGCTCCGGAGTAGACGGAGGGTAACTGCACCCATGCTAACACAGGTGAATCGACGAAAACGACTGGAATTTGCTCGACAGTATGGCGACTGGACCTCTGCTGATTGGCGACGGGTAGCCTTCTGCAACGAGTCACGGTTTCAGCTGCATAGAACGGATGGATATCAGTGTGTCCGGTGAGAAACGTCGCAGAACCGACGCCCTGCATCCATGTCGAAGGCACTCCGATTTGGTTATGAATCCATCCTCGGCGGTCACGTCCACCTGTATATGACGATTGTCTTTCCTCGGGAGGATGGGATATTCCAGCACTTGACTGGAAGAGCAGGATCAAGACTTCAAAGTTCTTCCCTGGCCACCAAACAACTCCGATCTCAATCCAATTGAACATCTGTGTGACCACCTCGATCGTCGTGTTCGCCATCTCTCTCCTCCGCCACGCACCCTTCAATAGTGGTGGGGTGCACTGCAGACAGCATGGCTCCAGATATCCGTGGAGACCTATCAGCACCTGACTGAGTCACTGCCAGCTCGTCTAGCTGCGGTCATTGCTACGAAGGGCCGTTACTCTGGATTCTAGCAGGTGGTCATAATAATGTGGTTCGACTGTGTATATTTCATTACCGAACAAGTCATTATGATCGTCGACCAGCACCCCAAGGTTCGTTGCAGTTTAATTAGTGTGTGTAAACTGCATTGGCTGCTTACACGTTTGTCCGCTTCCCTCGCATACATCCACCTCGTTATTGCTTGGATGTTTACAACTTATTGCCGGTCGCTGCTCACAAGGCAGCCAGGCATTTGCATTTGGACCAGCTGAATTTGCTGCAAATGCATTAGCGTGCCAGTAGATACGGAGCCTGCAGTTGGCTGGCTAGATGTTGGTTCGTCAACGCACTGCAAATGTATTTGCCTGGAGGTGAATTTGTTTATTTTATTAAATAATGCCAATCCACTTTGACAGTGATTTCAATGAAAAAATTTCTTAAATACAGATTCTATGGCTCCTTCAAAATAATTTCATCAAACACTTGTTTGATTATGAAAACAAAAAGAAAAATATTGTTTATCTTTGATTCAGTAACTTTATTCTGTATTTTGTAACGTTTGGTTTGTACTATTTAAATAGGCATTTTGCTGACACAATTAACTCTTTCCTCAGGTGTAAAAGAACCTTAGTAGGTTTGTTTCTGGCTCATTATATTTTGTGATTTGTGAAGCATTGTTTTTTGCACTGAAGACACGATATTCTTTGATTATTGCTATTTACAAAATATGACCCGAGGCAAGTTGGTGTTGGGATCGATTCATCGGCTTAGCTATCGTTCGGAGCTGGCAACAGAATTCAATATTGGTCTTAACATGATTTTTAGCGTACTTAACAAACAGTCGTCTGGGGCCCTGTTCTGTAACTTTAGCTTGCTAAAAAAGGCCGTTGAAAGGACAGTTAATCGTAACTGTTTTTATGTGGTCCGTCGTCGATCGCACAGGAAACCGAGGTACCGATAACTCGTTTATGTGGATTTACAAATATAGTTTGCAAGCCGACAGGCTCAGTGAGCCAGCGGTGGACCGCTGTGTTTCTGTTTGAGCTGGGCGCCGGGCCCTTATTTAGAGGTGTTAACCACTGTGGCCATCTTACTAACTTTACGTGTAATATTATCGGCAGAAGTGGTGTGTGGTAAAGTGTTGCAAGGTAAGCTGATGCTTGCTCAGTGCTATACACACTCGGCACACACAGCACATACCAGTGATCAGATCGGAGTCGGGAGAAAATGAATGAATTGTTGCCAATCACGAGAAAGCGGCGAGATACCAATTACTGGCCGACATGTAAACTAGCAAACGATTATGTTCAGCACAGAGCAAAACACAGCTTACCTTGCATCAGTTCACCACTCGCCGCTGATCGGCGGAAGAGTGAAGTCCACAACCAGTCTCCCGTATTGCAATGTCGTGATGTCTGTGCAGCATACTCTAGTGTTGTCGGTAAGAGGTTAGTTTATCTGGTGTGTAGTAAGTGTGTGAGTACCTACCACCCGAGCAGGCTACTCATCGACAACCCTGCTGTATGCGGTATCCTCTAAGGCATCTCTTTATGACTCTCTTTGTGATGTCGCATATATTTGATGACAATATACGGGATGTGTTCTGATTGCAGACCCGTAGCCACGCTTACATCTTACGGAAGGCGGGGGCCGCGGTGGTTAAGCGGTTAGCCTGCTCCCTTCTTACCAAAGAGAACCGCGTTCAATCCCCGGCCGGATCACTCCGGATTTTCGCAAGTAGGAATCGTGCCGCATGATGCCGCTGGTCGGTGGGTTTTCTCGATGATCTCCCGTTTCCCGCCCTTTCATTCCGGCGTTGCAACATACTCACCTCGCTTCTCCCTCAACGGCTCTCAAGACCTCGCTGTTAAGAGCCTCTCATATATCTTCACTCACAACAGGCGTCAGACGTCAGTCGTGAGCGTGTGACCGCAATGACAGCATGCATGTACGAGTTCTGCCCCATGTATTAACTAATAATAAACGGTAATATCAAACTCGCCACTTACTTGTAACAGCTAATGAGCAGAAAATGTTGCAATCACATTCACAGTAATGTACAACACACCGCATAACACTGTATTATACTTCATTACATATAAGTTGGCCAGATTCTGACAGTCAGTGAGTGGCAATTAAAGTATTCCAAACAAACAACGTGCCATTTACAAAACCTGCATCAGCTGATGCATGAAAGAACGAAAATTAATATTACGTTGGCTATTCTGAGTGCACTGCCAGCGCACATCAGGCAAGCAGGAAATACGCGGATAAGAATGAGTTCCTAGATTAATTAATACATTTTATTTTACGTGGTCATAAAACAACGGCTTTTAGTTTTAGAAACTAAACTTCGTGTTAAAGTAGAAATGTCTGGGTGTTCGAAATTAAAGGTACAATAAAACGATCCGTATCCAAACGAAACACAATTTCAAAAACCTTTTGCTCATCTTATCCCCCACCTCTCTCTCCATCCTGGCTTTCCTTGCGTGTTTGATATTAATTCCAAAATCATACATAAATATTGCATAATATTGTTGAATTATTTTTTCTAATAATTTGACGAAATATATTTTAAATTCGTGTCGTTCCGACCCAGTAATAGAACAACAGTCAACTTTACAATGACGTTTCCTCTTGAGAAAAACAGCGGCTCAGACCACGCGCTGAAATGTTGTGCGCACCATATGTGGGATTATTTTCAAAGTATTACAAGCCAGAAGAGAATAGGGTTCGTTTGCATTATATAATACATTTACGAACAAATACCAATAGTTTTATTTTTTCGCGAGCTCTGCATAATTTTTAAAGTAACATAAATTTCATGTACAGCGATTTTTAGTACTTGCAATTTATATTTGGCAGTTAATCGTTCGTCTACTTAAATTTTACGATATATCGTTCTTGTACCATATTTCTTTGTTTCCGAACAAAGTGGGACACGCGTGAATAGTTTTTAAACCATTCTAACGTTATTACACGTCACATATTTCCAACTCGAATATAACTATCTATAACTATCGTCTCGCAAATGTTAACCCAAATTCACTGTCTCGGACAAATTAAAAAGAGTTAGCAAATATTTGATTATTTGCAAGGTTTTGTATTTTTACTTTTATAACCTGCTAATTTTTTTTAGACAGAAATCTGTCTAAAATATTTGAAAGTTTGTTTAGCATTACATGTTTTTGTAGTTGATACATTTAAAATTAATTATTTATATTTTTTGCCCTTTAAGATAACAATTTACTGATAAATGATTTATGTACACATTACTATTACTAATATACAATCGCAGCTACGTATTTCTGAGTAGCAATTTTGCCTAAAACCTCCCACAAACATTACATTGACAAGGGGATCAGCTGATAATGACAGCATGAAAATAAACAACATCGTTGCCATGTGGCCGATCGGCTGATGGCGGAAGGATACGTAGTCAGATGTAAACAGTGGCGCTACTTTCGCAGACCTGTCAGAATCTGGCCAACTTACATGGTACAGAGTATACTCACATCTTCGGGGTTTCCAAACAACCAGTAATGCCAACAGATTCTCACTTGTCTTTCCCAGAATTCACCACATGGTTTACTGCAAACAACTTATCGGCAAGAAAGTTGGCATTCTTCATGTGCTAGTCGTTGCGACATCTCTTTCTGACGTTCACATTCAAGACAGCAATTACAGCAGCGTCTGTCTGTCGCCAGTCAACAGAGGGTATGACACATCTTCAGATGGTTTCCTGTGGGCTTGATGGCTCAGGAGGAAACAACATCAAAGAAAAACAAATATGAAGAGATTGATATTGAGTATTGTTTAGTGTAAACTCTTACTGGTGTGATTTATAGCAGACCGTAGTGTTAAGGACTTTTCACAGGACATTAAATAATTTATTAAATTAAAATTTAGGAGGGGTAAAAAACAATTAATGGGAGGGAGGCTCAGCCTCCTTATCCCGCTTGGCTACCGGCCAGGGTTGAATAAACATTTATACTCATTACATAGCGTTCTGTGTCACATATGTTACATTATAGCAGAAATGATTAACTTTCAGTTGTGTTTGTTGAATACATTTTCGAATAAGTTGCAAAAATCTTCTCTCGACGATACGCGTTTTAAGATGGTCCTAGTTAATTTGGAGAATCAAGAGATATCAGCACTACCCACTACTCAGTCCGTCGTTTGTATCGTAGTTGACAGGGTAAGGTTAGAGTGCATCACTACTAAATGAAATTATATATATATATTTAAAATGTTTTATAGATACTGCATATTTGTGCGGATATAAAATGGAAAATATTCTTCCCTTAGGAGCATTTTAATGCTTATTTTTACCCTTGGGTGTATTGGATTTAATTAATCTCAAAAAGTCGGTCATTTTACTTCCACTGTCGTTAATAAAGACATCATGTTACGAAGCGTTTGGAAGACAGCTACGGAAACATTTTGAATTACAGAACACCATTCGTCACTCGTCCTCATAAAGTGATTTGTATAAAAACAGTAAAAAAATTTATAAAATAGGGTCTGTGGTCGTGTGAACTTGAAAAACATTCCCTTAGCTACTGTTGATATGTAACGGAAGTAGCGCGTGCACGAGGAACACGTGCTCGCGGATCTGAGCTCGGAATGTGATTACTCTCGCTCAGTCCACTGCGGGAAGAGATCTCACTAACTGCATCCAAGCGCCTGCGCCGCGGTAAAAGCGACGTTAACGCGGCCACCCCGTCTTCTTTTACATGTTTTTTTTCTACCGTTGGGTTCGAAAACGGTTTTCGCGCGGGAGGGGGCAGTACCAAAGTGGTTTGAATATAAATTGGCATCGCTTAAAATATGTGCGGGGCGGAGTAATTCCTCTGGCGGTGCCGGGACTTTATTTCCGGTGCTGGCCGCGTCGTGCGGGGGCGACAGCAGAGATATGGCGCCTCGCTCGGGGTCTCACTCCGCACTTGCGCACTCAGCCTGGGAAATGCCGCCGCCTCTCGTAAATCAACGTATTTTTCGGCGGCCTCGCGGAAATCGAATCTATATGTTTTCCCCCGTGAGATCTCTGCCCCACGAGAGAAGTCGGTTCTTGTCAGAGCTGGCTGTGGCTGCGATAGTCAGAGGCGAGGGAGATGACGCGGGCTCCAACGCTAAACTAAGGTCTAATTTTAATTTCATGACTATGAGTTCTCTTTTGCCGTTGTTTAGGACCCGAGGCCCAACTCCCTCTCTGACGCCGTTTGCCGTTATAAATCGCAATTCACCTACAGCGTGACAGTTGTCAAGTAGTTACAAGAGTTAGTAGTCTGGGTATATTTTCCGTTCGTCCGTTGTGTGCGCGTTGACTCGTATCTCAGCAGATGAATGTCCTAGGAATATGAATTTTTTCTAGAAAAGAAAAAAAATAATCTGATCCCGTAAAGTTTCGTTTATATAATATTAATGTTATTCCGAGAAAAATAAATCCTGGGAATAGTTATAAATTGAATTTTTAGAGCTAACATGAGCAGTTTTCTTAATCAGTACTAGAAAATTAAACGACACAGTCTTAGCTTAATATATGAGACTTGTGTAGTAAAATGCCACTGTTAGAAATGTGGTTTGCTCAGGGAAGAGTCACAGCGAAGCACTGCACGTAGGTTCAGCGCCTCGCACGTAGCAGCGACGGGGCACAGGTCACGTGGGTTATTGTCGCGCGTATCGGTGTGCCTCCAAGTCGGCAGAAAGAACCTCGCGCCGTTGTGCGACGTTTTGCTTTGACTGCAGGATTTGTGCATGTCTTTTCGGAAGTATTTTCTTGATCATTTGGGCAAACACTGTGTCTGAGGAGGTTGTTGTACCCAGATGTTGGTGTCAAGTTTTTACGCTACTACGAGGAGTGCATTTCTAAAGTATTTTGTGGGTGTAACTTTATGCCAGTTTACTTCCACTGCAGAAATGTATACCGTCGTAAAAGTCCTTTCAACGTGGCTTCAGCTTAAAAGAAACTGGCATGCTTATACATATAGAAAAAAAGGTTATATTTCTTTATAGTAGCGATTGACAATTTTTTTCCGCGTTATTCTGGGAAAAAGCTATTTTACGAAGTTTTCCAAGATATTCGGTGAGGTGGCGTGAAAGCGCTCGCGACAGTCCCTGAGCGGCGTCATCTTGATGTAAGAGCGAAGGAGAAGCTGAGCTTAGCGGGTCATCAGGCCAGGCGTAGACATGGCACGTGCGATGGAGCAGAATATGTCATGGAATGAATAACGCATATAATTAACAGCACGCGAAACTAGAAGATTTCACTCCTTGCTACTAACATGGCATTTTGCACAGACTGTATGCATGAAAACCTTTATGAATACTTTGGGAGACAATCTCTCAGGTGTATAGTATTCTTGGGATTACGTAATTAAAATGACGGTATATAAATGTTGCCCTGATGTATGTATTATAATACATCATGAGAGTACTCATCGGATTATTAATTCGTATACGCTTATTTAAACCGATTTAATTTCCTTTCAGGAAAGTTCAAACAGTTTTAATGTATGCGTAAAAGATTTTATGATTCTTCCAAAGAAATGCAAAGTGAAACTAAATATCCCGTTTTAGGTTTAGTAGTTTTAAATTAAATACCCTTTCACATCTCTTAGCAGTGTATGACAATTTAGCAATCAGTGTACCGTACCTATGAATAAAAGTCGTGGTAACGATTAATGTAAACGATTATTATTTTACAACTTAATTTTCAGTTGTTATACCGGCAAAACTGAGCATGATTTTTAATAATTTTACGAAAATAAAAAAATGTTGAGGTACACATTGCTATAGACTATAGCTGTTAGTTTACAAGTGACTGTCAACGAGACAGCATAAAATAATGTGAAAATTAGCATTGTTATCGACACAGGCGATCTTATTTTGATATTTACAATGTACATTAAAATAAAACTAAGCTTGTCATGCATGCACTATACAATAAAGAGATCTCCTGATACACGTGGAGAATATTAAGATCAGTTTTCATTACGTGTAGAAGACTGATTCTTGTAAGTGCAAAACAAAGTACAACTGAATCCATTCTTTACACAGCGGCATCTAATACGCAACCTTGTGCGTTTTCATGCAACCAGTTCTTAGTGTTTCTCCATCGTGATTTCATTTTTCTCCGACCAAGCGGACTCATATATTACTCAATCTTTCTTCCATCCCAAATTGTAAGAATTTTTGTGCTAAATGTAAGTAAGTCTGAAAACTTATTTTCTTAAAGAATTTTATTTACTATTCTGGCTAGGCACAAGGTTGTTTTCACAAGTATTTCAAAATGCATTATAAACATCTCCTTCTGAAGCCAGGGCAACATTTCGACCGTCGTTTTATTCTCTTGAGGTAGTCAATGTAATATTCCACGGCTGCTGTTTGTAGACGTAATCCCAAGAGATCTAGAAGTACTGAGAGAATGTACCCCAATGAATTTTAGAAATAATGTTGCTATGTTCAGCGCGGTCCTGGCAAATGAATGGCGCCGACAAGGGAGCGACAAGGGCGACTCAGGCACTTGGATCGAATGTCTGGTCGCCCTTACTCGCAAAGCACGGAACTGACGCGCAGTTTGTCTCTCCTCAACTCGCCTCATTACTTTTATAGGATATTTAAGTAATTTTATGGTGCAATAATGAAAACAAATGTGTGCTGAATATACCTATGGTATGTTAAGTAGCATATGTTTGAATTTCCATACCTAAAAATTACCGTGAAACACTCGTATAAGTCGTTTTTCACTTTAAAAATAAATAAAAGACGAAGCCTTAATTAAAATAGTATTTTTTACGGGTTTTATTAGTTTATGCGTTGTTATTTCGTTTGAATAAATAAGTTAAGGAAAACTTGCACATTTTCACTCATTTTTCATTTAAATACACTGATGCAAGTGTTGAATAAGGAAGGTGCTGTTAACTGATATAAGTAGTGAAATTCTCACTGATTTAGATATAGACTGTACAAATATTTGAAAGATTAGCATGAATTTTGGGTGAGGGGGTATTTAATGGTACCAGCGCTCGTGGAAGGGATCAAATAAGGAGGGGCGTCATCGCTCTGTCCTAAATGCCC